>JAADVQ010000595.1:0-12307 GCA_023335835.1 Elongisporangium senticosum
AACGCTGCGTCTTTCACATTCAGCGACTCAGTATCCGCGCATTCAGCACCTTCTGCGCCTCCAGATCTTGAGATGGAGGACGAAATCCATGAGCAAACAAGCAACCACACGCCATCAGCACCATCACTGTCTCCTACGGCTACCAAAATGCGAGAATCAATGGCGTCAACTCCAAAGCGAAGGAAACCAGCGCATGCGCAAACAGAGAGTGCAAGTGTGACCCTGCGCAACTCATACGCGAAGACTCGAATGTCAGAGGCGACTCGTCGACTGTACCCAACGGTGGTAGAGGACAACGCCTCATCGACTTCTGAAGTGAAAGGCGGTGTACCTGCTGAGAAGTCGGTTCATTTCGACCCAAAATTGCTAGCGCCGAAGCAACGTGTGTGCATTAAGCTAGAGCCGCATGTGAATTTTGAAATGAATTTACTGCGCGCTGAAGCCGCACAGAAGCGTCAAGAGGTGAAAATGCAAAACATTGCAACCAACAAAGGAGAACTCTATTCAAGATTAGAGCGGTATCTATATGCCGAATATTTATTACACACTGCAGCTTCAACGATGGATACATACAAGAAAGAAATCGACGTACTCATCCAAAAAGGTGAGAGTTCATGTGCTGCTTTTATGCTTCTTTCACTATTGCTCTAACGCGAATACGATGATTCCCTCTGTATGCAGTTTGGGCTTTAGAAACAAAACGGCTATCAGCAACTCAGCGTTGCGGAGATCATGTCGAGATTGATCAGCAACTCGAGTTTCAAACAGCAAAATTGGAACCGAATCAGTTAGGCAAGCTCAAAGGGCATCTGGATCGCTTGCGCCAGCTGCGCACAATGGAGTCTTCATTGCATACGTTTGATCGTGCCATGGCGTATTTTCACGTGGAGCAATACTTGAACAACGTACTGCATGAACCTCATTTGGTGTCATTCCTGAATCGCATGAGCGCCTCGTGCGCTGGATTGGAAAACGGAGTCAGCACAAATGATTCGTTATTGAGCGAGCTGGAAGTTGTCCCTGCAGGTATTAACTTTTATGAGGCACTGCCTGCAGGTTCCACGCTAGCAAACTCTGTTGACCATGTGAAGTATTGCTTGGACGTAATGGTTTTCTTCGAGAAACAAGTGACATTGGATATCAAGGGATTTTTTGGACGCGTCCCACATTCTTTCTATCGTGGCGAACTAGTCTGGCACTCTTCGAGCTCCAGGGGTAACTCGCACAACATGAATGGTGGTATGGAACGCAAAGTGAAATGCTATGCATGCAGTTCGCTAAACGCGCCCATGGATACCAATCAATGGTGTAAGCCATGTGAGCGCTGTGCCGTCGTTCTGTTTTTGCCGCCAACTTCAATTTCTACAACTTCTAATGAGTGGTTTTCCAGTGTGCTTCGGTTTCGACAATCGCTTCAAAGGTGGATTTCGACGTGCATGCGCAGCTTGCTGCGTACCAAGTCACTGGGTAATATGCCGTATCTGTTGATGCACGTACTATATTTGCCTCGAATAGCAACCGAAGAACGATCTTGGATGCTCCGGTTTCTACAGTTCCCACGTGCTATGATTACATCGGAGGGAACACTGAAGCAAGAATGGAGCGAAGATCTTGTTGATCATTATATTGCGATGCTCCACTTAGTGTTTCATCCTGAAAAACTACGTCGAATGTCTGTCCTGGTGTCGAGTGGGATAGCAAATGATTTGGCGGCGTACTCAACATCCAATGGAGAAAAAGAACACCCCAATGGTGATGTAGTATCCCCTGAATGGGTTCTACTGGAAAACCCCGAAGTCTTAGATCGTTATTTTTTGTCGGATGATGACTTCGTTGCTGTGCTCAATCAATTTCCGAATGCATTTGCTTTTGAGCAAGTTTTCCGATGTACGCTTGACGCCAAGCGATGCTTTAGTCGTGCACTTACTCTGGTACTCGAGCTAACTCAAAGCTTACGTATCTTCCAGGAGTTTGAAAAATTACCAGCGCGCATTGCTCAGTTGCTTGGACAATTACTTATGCACGCGTCAGAGGTTCCAATTTCAAGGTCGGTTGAATCCATGGCAAGCGAAGCAATATTTTACCCAACACTGTTTGATCAACTGTTTTTGACGGCGCTGCATGGGCTTCTGGTTGCGGATTGCAATCGTATAGCGTGGAAAAGTTTACGGCATTTCCCATTCGGTTCCCTCTCCGAGCTTGCAAAATGGGATGTCCTTGCGTTGCTGCTGTTTAATGTTCATTTCGTACCCGATGAGGCCAAGACATCTTCAGGGTGGAAAAAGTTCATTGACAAGCACTCTACTGGTCAGGGGACTACAGCGAGGGGTGATTTATACGATCAAATAGCAACAGATACAGAAAATTCTGTACACTTGCTTAATGCTGTTGCAAGTTTAGCAGCTTCTTCAACGCGGGGCTCAGAGATCGGGCGGGATGGTGTGCATCGTGTTGAGGACCGGAATGATCTGGTGATTGTGGCGGTACATGAGCTATTTCTCGCTGGATTCACTGTTCCGGCATGCCAGCAGGCACTTGGTGAGAGTGGGGATCGAGCTGCCGTCCCAATCAGCACAATTTGCCTCGCGCATCCATGGGTCATTTCACAATTAATCACGTTGTTATTTCAGTACCATGAATGCGCAGAAACCTGGATCCATGTATTTGAGACATTTCCCGTTAATCGATGGGTGCCGACCTCACTGGATTTGATGAATATTCAGGAGTGGCTGCTTTTGGAAAATACACTGTCTCCTCGTTGTGCTTTGGCGAGGTTTTTGCTTGACCGTATGAACTGGGAGTACGATTTGAAAAATGATCGGTTATTCACTAGTGCATACTTGCATCGTCAGGTCGCGTTGATTGTGGCAGAAGGTCTTGTGCTTTATAAAGCGAGAACTGAGCGGGCAAATGATCTTTCATCGGCGATTTTAGTCTCAGGAAGTGGAGCTCCGCAAAAACTCCACGTTTCGTCGATCACGCAATCGATTCGTCGTGCATTGTGGCTGGAGGAAAGTGTTGATTTTCCCCAGTGGTGCTGGAAAATAATGCTGAAGCTCAAATTTTATTCACCCGAAACACGAGAGCCGTTAATCGAGTTGATAGATCTTCTTCACGATCGATCTCGTGAAGCAATCACTCTTCGCCGATGGTTTTCGGGTGCTGCCGAATCGACAGCACTGGCATCCAAAGTTCCATTTTTCGTGTCGTTAGAAACTGAACTTGCTGGACTCGGAGTTTCCAAGGCAGTGCAAATTGACCAACCGCCCCCACCTGGTGGACTTGTAACAGCAAATGCCAGTTTTGGAGCACCCATCAGGGAAGGTTTTCTTGGATCGGCTGAAAACGGAAACACGGGACATGGCAGCTCAGCTGTCGCTGTCGCTCAGACGACTGAGCCAATCGTCGCGTATGTCATTTGCCAGATGACGACATTTGTGTACAGCGATCGTGTCGATCGATGGGAACCTTTGCTCGTTTTGCTGAAAGAAGGGATCTTTAGCGCTGTGATTAAAGTGCTTGAGAACATTTTTCCGATTTTATCAAAATTTGACCGAATAAAGCGAAACATTGAGGTTTCACAGACCGACAAAAACCAAAATGACCATGATTCGGAGAACGGCCACGATCGAGTGAATACAGCAGCTCTGGCTGTTGACCATGAGGTAGAAATGTGCATGGCGGCAATGCAACAGTTGACAACGGACGAATTACTTCAATGCGTTCATGTTCTTGGAGAGTATTCGTACTTGAATGCAGAAGAACGCCAACGCATGGAGAGTATTCTCCACCAAGGTTATATTGGCGGATGGGAGAGCACTGCAAAAGCAAAAATTCTAGCAAAACTCCGGTTCGTGCGAGAATGCAGCCGGTATTTGCACCCTATTGTTTTGCCAGCGCTGATCAACGAGCTATTTCCTCTGTCAAATCCAGTGGCGCTCACAACATCAGCGCTATTACATGGAGCTATATCGTGGATATCGTCGACGTTGCGAGGAGGACCACCAACTGGTCCTCTGTCGCCTACTTCGTCAACAAATCTGGGCGCTGCTCTCTCAGTCCGCAAGTCTTCGTTGATTGCGACTGCGACTGCTGGACCGACAGCAGGCGCTGCAGCTGCTGCAGCCACTTTGGGTATGCTTGCTTCTCCAGCCGAGTACTCTTCGTCGACTAAAGCTATTTGCAATTTAATCGAGCGAGGGTTCGGCTACTCGTCTAACCCATCGTCTTTGCGTGATGTCATGGTGTTTTGGATCAAAACAGTGCTGCAAGTGCCATTTTGGTATGAAAACCATGAATTTCGTCATGTGGTCGACGTGATATTTCGATGTGCAATGGAGCAACTCGTTGACGGGCAATCTGGGTCGCAATATCGAGGAGCAAGCCGCAAAGCCAACCCAAGCGATCCAATCTTGCTCTTTGAGCTTGCCTCAATCCTCCAAGTTGCATTCAACTCATTTTGCTTGCAATTGAAATATCGATATGAAAGACCGGGTCTGCCACAAAATCAAATTATGAATGACGAGCTGCTTCACATTGTCAGCTTTCTCCCAGCGAATGGTTCTTCAACGACGTTTGCTTCGCTTTTTGGAGGTGCATGCGATGTGGCACAATACGTGGGTGGATGCTCGTATCTTTCGCTGTGGATTCTCTTGGTGGAAACTCGACAAGAACTGCCCTTGTTTATGACTATGGGCCAGGTCATGATGAAATACGAATCTAAAGCCATGAAGAAACTGGAGAAAATGAAGAAATCCAAGGGTAGAATTGCTACCGAACTTGCGGAGTGTGGGCTGAACACATTGCCTTCGTTGTCCATGGGTCCGAACACGAAATGCCTCATATTTGGTCATACAAACTTCGATTCTCTTTCGGAATTCAAGTTTTACCGGTGGTGCGAATACTGCTTGGAAATCCCTGAACACGATGACGTTCAGATCGTCTATTGGCAGGTTTTCTTTGCTCTCTATTTCTCGTGCGCAGGTGGCTCGCATATCTTTGGATTCAACTTTTTGGATCGCCATGGAAGTCACAAGGCCAAGCGCGTTCATTTGCGGAAAAATCTACAAGCGAAGTTAAGGCGAATGGCCAACTTTTGCTCAACTCAGGCTCAAGTTGTGCTTACGTCGGTCACCAACGGTCTTCAACCCATGAGTGCTGATATGAAGGAGAAAAAATATCAACATTTCGTGACGTTATCGCAGATTTACACTGCAATGGATGCGTGGCTCGAAGAAAAAGACCCCAACGGATGGCTCAAGGTGGAGGAGTTGGTGGCGCTCCCACGCCATTTTGAAGTGAAGCGATTGCAAGAAGTATTGGCTTTGAGCGATGCGTTACTGTCCCCCTCGCCCAACGAAGACGTGTTTGCGTGGTCATCAGTGCCTTTGTGGATGGACCTGTGTGGGTTCGAGTTTACGATGCAGCCGAAGTTCAGCAAACAAAGTACGGTATTACCACATGGAGATGATACCACGCTCGGCTCAATAACAGTGGGCAACATTCTTGAAGTTCAGGAAGAGGAAGATTTTGCGTTTGTTGAAGACGCAGCGGATTTGAGACGCCGACACAATAGCTTCGGTGGTCACATCAATGGAGATGGCATTAAACCGCTGGCTTTAGGCGTGGAACATTGCGGCCCAGCAAGTCTCACTCTATTGCCTACGGTATCGCTGTCGTTTACAGAGGACGGCTGCATCGTGACCCCCTCAATCCCCCTTTACAAGCACGGTTTGAAGAATGTTGCAGTAAAGTTTTCTGAAAATCTATCCATTTTGGTTGCTTTGGATGCGGAAGTCATGGATCATGTGATGCAGCTCTACTCGAGCAAAACGAGAGTCGTAACTCAGAATCGAAGCTGCATCGAAGGACCTAACTGCCGAAAACCAGCCTCCTTTCGCTTTGAGTTCTTGGAGTGGACGATGGACAAGAGACTTTCGGATGCGATCCAGACCGTAGTTTCTCAAGCAACGCGGTGCGACATGAAGTCAATGGCAATGATGAACATTTCATCGATGCTTGAAGATGAGCATCATCAGTTGAATTTGCAGCCAAACCAAGCCACAGGAGCTGCACCGCATCAAGCGGTTGATCAGTTTTTGAAACTGGATGCCGATGGAATGATGCTTACTGTTCAAATTTTGCTGATCGACCAAATCGTACGCACTTTGGACTACGAACTTGAAAAGGCAAAACAGGAACAGCAAAAAGTCGCTGGATTGAGCTCCATAAAGGAAACAGGCAGCGAAGCGGAAGGGACTGCAGAGCAAGAAGAGAAAAAAGTGGAGCAGCAGATGGAGCGTTTACATGAAAAGGGACTGGAATGGTTCCGGTCTCTAACCGAATTGGACACGAAACTCTCTCGTATGGTACCTCCATTGCGCGAAGTTCTTTGGCGATCTATCAAACAGCTCGGTGCAAGTTTTGTATGCGTTGATGAGCGAGAAACATGCACGTTACTTCAGCTCATGCTTGAGGACCCCACGAGGATTACGCTTCTCAGTGAATGCTTCTCTCCTGCCAGTGCGCCGTCTCGGTTTGTTGAAATGTTTTCAAAATTGATGAGTGTCAGCGGCTCTGCCAAGCTATCCAGCGAAGAGAAGTTGATCTTGCTACGGCGCTTTGACTTTTCCCAGTGGCTGCAAACAAAGAGCCCACACACCCCGACGAAATTTGACCGAGAAACAGTCGTTTGCATTATTTTGAATGACATCAGCGCTAATTTCGTTGCCGACAGAAGCTTGGTGACTGCGCCAATCGCAAATGGTAACGGTCAATCGAAGCAAACCGAGTATCAGGATGAAGTGCTGCTTGTGTACTCTCGGATTCTTCATTCGATTTGCTCAGCGCACCTGGAGGACCACGCAGAAAAGGTTGTCCACGCTCTTGTCGGAGTTCATGATGACTACCGCTTCCACAACCAAGGAAAGAACGAGGAAGCGGCGTCTGGATTGGCGTCTCTTCCTCGCCCAGCCGATGCTGCGGTGTGGGAAGCTATCGTGACCATCCCCCAGGAAGCGTGGCAGAAACTCCCATACATGCAAATTGAAGCGTGCGTGGCGTTTTTTAGTCATCACATGACATCTCTGCGATGGCGAAGTGCTCTATCGTCACCTACGGCAAATAACAAAGACGCGCAATATCCGATCGTCTATTGGCAGCGGCTGGGCATTCTTAAACACTTTTTGGATCTTTTCACGATATTCAATCGAATCGCGCCGGAATCGCAGCAGTGGCAATTGATCACAACATTCTTTGAGCCACTACTATCTACGCTGTATCAGCCTGCTAGCACCACCGAAGGCTCGAGTATTAACTGTCCATGGTCTGACCAGGATACGTTTTCATCAGGAGTCACACTTTGCTCATGCTTCGTGGCAACTTGCTCCGAATATTTGAAAGGAAAAACGTCGAAGCCGTCGACGCCTGATTCTGCTGCAGTACTGACTGAGAAACGTGGTGACTCATTGAACGTTGGGTCCAAGCTGACGCAGATATGGGTGTTCTACTTGAACGTGCTGGTACCACATGCGCCAGTGCACATTTGCAAGCACTTTCACCAGTTCCTCACGCGTCTTGGATGGGAGAATTGGTGTCTGACTCTGGAAGTGGTCCAGCAAATGAGGGAAAGTGTGCAGTCTGAAAAGCAGCAGCTTCTGCAGACCACATCGTTGGATGCTGGTGGGTTGTCTGGCTCCTCGCCGTCGCCTTATCCTTTTGTTTCGTGGATTGTTCGCGATATTCTATGTCGAATGACGTGGAAAACAACCGATGAATGGCTGAGTGGTCAAAGCGAGCCCATCCGCTCTGTGTTTTTGCTCGAGTTCGCCAAGCTTTGTGTCGAGTTAGTGCTTGACTACCCTCACTTCAACCCACAGCAAGCGCATGCTGTACGTCATCGAACGACAAGCTCATCCAACAACGTTCTACCTCCGTATTTTGTGAATTTCATCAAGCAGCAGCCAACGCTTTGGTCGACGTGGAAAATGTCGCAAGCAGATCTGGAAACGCTGTTGTATTTCACTTTGGAGTCGCTCAAAGAGCCATTATACAACCAGGGCAGCGACTCCGCATCGTATCACGAAGGTCGAATGTCAAGTTTGTTCCCGTCTACACCGAATGCAGCACTCATGCAGGACGCCTTTACTCGGCTGCAGCTGGTGCTACGCCTGCTTAGCCAAGTCACAACGATCCATCATTCCTCCATATCCAAAAAGGAGTGTTTCGCTCGTGTCGACTCGTTCATCAAGATGATCTACGGAGTTTACGAAAGTGCGGATCTCGAGGGTGCTACGAGTGGACGAACGGACCAGTCTGCATGGTTGATGGTGCTTTACGGAGCAAGTTGCACGGTATTCTATGAAAAATTGGACGAAATCGTGCAATTTTTCCGCAAAGATAGCCACGAGGCTGGCGAAAACGAAAGCAATAGCATGGCCGATTCGGTGCTCACTGAAACGTTGATTGGCATCTTGCGGTTCTGCAATTTATCGCTGGTGACTCCATTTTTCAAGAAGGATCAGCTCGCGATCGTAGCGAGTGGAAGCAGTGGACTGACGTCCAACTGGGCCAAGACAGGCAATGTCATCTTTGTGGAGACTGATGGCATGGTGCGCGATTTCGCGGCCACGCAAAAGATTTTGTTGCAATCCAAACTGTCCGACCAGAAGACTCGCAATCAAAAGAACGACAGCGAGCTGACAGAGGTCGGAGCACCAAGCGGATTGCTAGCCGTTGAAGCGGTTGGTCAGTCTCTTGGACGACTACTATGGAGCTTCCTAGCATTCCGTGGTGGAGAACTGGGTTGTCTCGCAGCCTGCGGACGTGCGATTGC
The DNA here is from genome assembly GCA_023335835.1 of Elongisporangium senticosum. Taxonomy (NCBI): domain Eukaryota; phylum Oomycota; class Peronosporomycetes; order Pythiales; family Pythiaceae; genus Elongisporangium; species Elongisporangium senticosum. The sequence continues at coordinate 8,834 of JAADVQ010000595.1, forward strand.
GTCCGTCCATGTGATGAGCCAGATCTCGGAAAAGAGTATTGAGAAGTGGGTCATTGAAGATCGTCGCGGATCTTGGGACGATCTTGTCGAGAGGCTCAAGGTGCCCGAGTTGAGTCAAGAGGAGTTTGAAGCGGCGTGTCTGGAGCTGGGCAGTCTCATGACTCTTCAGGTGCTGTTCTTGCAGCAGTTGCGCAAGGCGCCTGTGATGACCGAAGCGTTCTGCCTCGGCATGTTGTCCAAGCTGATGCATTGGATGGAGAAAATGCACCTGACGGGTGCCAACAGTTGGACCGAGATGAAAATCCTGTTCTTCGCGGCTGAAGTCACCAATTTCGTGTGCAAACCGCTGGCCGATGTGCTGCCAGCGCCACACAAGAAGCAAATGCTGCGCCAGTTGTGCAACATCCTGCTCCGATTCGGCAACGCGCGCAAGAACCACGGGATCATGAAGGCCATCGGCATGGGCGGGTCTCTGAAGCACAACGTGGAGTTCCACGTCTCGTGCCTCACGATTGGCGTCTTTTTGAGACTGCAGACTCGTACGAGCACTCCACTGCGCACGGACGAGCGGATCCCCTGGAAGCTCACGCGCACGTCGGAGAAGCAGTTGAAGGCGCTGGAGCAGCTCCTGACGACCAAGGATTGCTTCCATCTCGGCAAGCGCATGGACTGGATGCTCGAGTTCGTGCGCAACCCCAAGCGCAGCCTCGCGGACCAGGACGAGTTCTTCGTGAGCCTCTTTTCGCGCATGTATCCGTCGCATTCGTGGCTTTTGGCCAAGTGCACGCAGTAAGTAGTAGAGTTAATAACCCCAAGTCAAATTGAAATATCTGTGACGTGGTACACAGCAGTCCCTGTTTCATGTGCGACCACTGTCGTTTGCAGTAGTCCGTCACGGTTCGGTTAATGTTGTGAGGATAAACCGGTTAAAATCCCGCAAGGCCCAAGTTCAAACACGTGCCCTGCCTGCCTGGACCGCACAGTCATCAAGAGGGAAGAAGGAGCCGAAATGAGTATGCGCAAGAGCCTGATGCTGTTTGCGGCGCTGCTGCTGGCGCTGGTCGCCACCATGAGCGCCGTGCAGGCCGAGCCCCGCGCGCACGCCAGCCACATCCTCGTGGACACGGAGGCCGAGGCCGACGAAATGCACGCGCAGCTGCGCGAAGCTAAGAACGTGTTCGCGACGTTCGCGGTGCTGGCCAAGGAGCACAGCAAGTGCCCGTCCAGCAAGAAGGGCGGCGACCTGGGCAAGTTCGGCCGTGGTCAGATGGTGCCGCAGTTTGACAAGGTCGTGTTCGAGGAGGAGGTCGGCGTAGTGCACAAGGTGCAGACCCAGTTCGGCTGGCACTTGGTGCTCATCTCGACCCGCTTTGACAGCGAGGAAGAGCCGGACCAGGGCTTCGAGTACTACCTGGCCTACTACGTGAACAAGGCGTCGCCGTTCATGGGCCCAATCATCATCATCATCATCATGTACTTCGGCAACCGCTCGGCCAACAAGCCCATGGGCGTCAAGGCCCGCGCCAGCCACATCCTGGTCAAGACCGAGGCTGAGGCCGACGAGTGCCTCAAGCAGATCACGGGGGCCAAGGACCCCAAGAAAAAGCTGGCGGAGCTGGCGGCCGAGAAGAGCACCTGCCCCTCGGGCAAGAAGGGCGGCGACCTCGGCATGTTTGGCCCCGGCCAGATGGTGCCTGCGTTCGACAAGGTCGTGTTCTCGGCCGAGATCGACACGTTCCACAAGGTGCAGACTCAGGTACGAACCCGCTTCACTTGCACTCTCTATTGGCGTAGTTCGTGCTGACGATTGACCATGGCTTTGTTTGCTCTGTCTATAGTTTGGCTGGCATGTGCTCGTGTGCACGGAGCGCTACGGTGACGCCCCCAAGGCGGACGAGAAGGCCAAGGAGACCAAGAAGGACAAGTAGATTGTTTCTCCTTAGCGAGTTCGTTGCGTTTAATGCACACAATGGATTTACAAAGTCTCCATTGCGTTCTATGCCGCCGTCGTTTGAAGAGAGGCTCTAGAGATCCCACTTCTCGGTCTCGTCGTCTTCAGGCACAGGCTCCTGCGAGTCCTCTTGGGCGTCGTCGTCACCCATGCCCGTGCGCTCCGTCGTGAGCACTAAGTGCCAACCAAACTGCAGCCATCACAGAGCGTACGTGAGTGTGAGCAAACACAAGCCACTGAGCTCAAGCAAAGGCGCTCGCTTACCTGCGTGTGCACTTTGTGCACCAGACCCACGGGCATCTCGAACACCACGCGGTCAAACTCTGACACCATTTGGCCGCGTCCAAAGTAGCCTAGGTCGCCTCCCTTGCGCTTGGAGGGGCACTTGCTATTGGCCGAAGCCAGCTCGGCGAACGTGGACTCGAGGTTGTCAGCGTCGTTGAGCTGCACCAGCAGCGCGTCACACTCCGCCTCCGTGTTGACTAAAATGTGGCTGGCGCGCGCGTTGGGCACCTGGGCCAGCGCCACGTTGCAGGTCAGCAGCACAGCGGCCAGCAGCGCCAGCAGCAGCGTCAGCAGGCCATGGCTCCGTCCGGCCATAATACTCGAGATCTTTGTAACGGAAGCTCAAAGGGGGAGGCCCAAAGTGAGGAGAGCTCAATAGTGTGGTCCACTCTACTTGAACTGGAAAAGATCAAGTCGGACTCAGATGATTTCAGCCAATCAGCGGTCTCGGTGCCTCGTGGAATTGCGCACGGTCGCATTTAGTGAGACACATATGGCGGCCACATGCGCAGGCGGCGGCAGCCGGCGGAAGGACTGGCCGCAGACACCCATGCAGCCCCCCGGCCCGGCCTTCACGTGCACAAACGAGACGGACCGCTTGTCCTGGTAAGTGTGTGCGCCACACCACCGTGATCATTCGCCATATAACCCTATTGACCCCAATGCGTCGTGCCGGGTCTGACGTCTCTGGTGGCTTTCACTACAGTGAGCTGCTCAACGTGCACCAGCCGAGCGAGAGCGTGGCCATGCTCACGGCCATGCCGCCGGATGAGTCGCTGGCGTCCTCACGCACGCGCGGCGACGGGTCTGCCGCCAGCGCGACTACTAAAATGGGCCAAGGCACGCTGACCACACTGCCGCTGCTGGCGCTGTGCTTCCTCATCGTCTCGGGCGGGCCCTCCGGCACCGAGTCCATCATCACAGGTATAATACGGTGATACTCTATGTGCTGCTGGTGACGTGACAACAGACTGATGGCTCATGTTGTGGCAGCTGGCGGCCCACTCGTCGGGCTGAGCGGCGTGCTGATCACCGCCGTGGTCCTGTACATGCCGGTGGCCTGCATGGTCACAGAGCTCGTGTCGTCCATCCCAGCGCCGGGTGGCCACGCGTACTGGATCGCGGTGGCCTTTGGGCCTCGCTGGGGGTTTCAGGCCGGCTACTGGTCCTGGGTCTCCAACTGCATCGACTGCGCCATATACTCTTCCATGGCTGTGACCGCTGTCTGGGGCACGCGT
>JAADVQ010000596.1:0-12299 GCA_023335835.1 Elongisporangium senticosum
AAATGTGATGTCTGCAAGTATGTACGGTACGCCGTTAATATGTCTCCATTTTACGGAGATGAGAGCATTTCTGTACCGGTAAAATGCAGAAATCCAAGCAGAACGCATCAGATGAAATGCCAAAAGCCATTGACAGCTCTACAATAGTGATCAATCAGCAAATGGCAAGGTACACTTACCCCAAAACTTTTAGCACCCCATGAAAGCTGAGGCAAAGTTTAGTGCACCCGAGTCTGATCCGTACCACGTCAACATCAGCTTTCGAGTGGAGAATGATGGGCACTGCAACGCATTGCATACCAAACAATGACGGTTCGACATTCACGTGCGCTTTGAACACGCCCGTGAGGAAGCAATGACAACCGCGCATCAGCAACTGCAGTTTGAGCATGGACCACAGGCAGAACGCAATGACGATCGACCCATACGTCTACGCATACGCGCGTCAGCCTCATGGCTTTAGCTCCGCAAGCCATCTATACGCAATAATGACATATAGGCGTGGATCCTTCTCGCGAAGGCACCTCAATCTGCTGTGGTGACACCCCGCCCTGTTTCCCCAAGATCCATCTCTGCCAGGCAGCCGTTAAACACGTGCTTTAATTTCATGTTTGCATTTCTTCTCAAAAACAAACTTTGACAGCTCTCGTTGGATTTATGCCACAACTGTTGACACAACACGTGGAGTTTGGATTCCAGCGCGATTCGGGTTGCTGCGTGCGCGTCGCAGAGAGAAGGATGCAGCTAAGAAAGATATCATAGCTGCACTTGCTTTGCTTGCTTTCCGACTTCGTCAACAAACACGGTGTCAAAGAAGCCGACACTGTGGGAGCTGCATGCACTGTACCGTATACTAAACTCGTTATCTTGCTCGTATTCAACTGCTCCTCTGACTCCAATCGTGACGCGCTGCCGCCAGTGTCGCTCTTCGTGTGGCCCGTTTAGGGACGCGACTGCCCATACAACTGTGCCTACTTCAACATGCACTTGAGAAACCTGCCAGATTTGATACCCTCGGGCAAATTCGACGTGAACGCTGAGGAGCAAGCATGAAACTGATTCTTTCGCTTTGCAAGAGCCGGCCCAGATTATCAGTGCCAGCGAGCAGCACCACGGCGTGTTCCTTAGAATTATGTTTTTCAAGCCGGCGGGGTGAAAAGATTATGCTCTCTGCTGGTTTCTGCCACAAATCTTTGATCGTGCGGAAACACACACAACATTTTATACCAAAGAAAAGGGACGATAAGTTAAATTTTAAATCAGGAGGGTTGGAGATTTTAGCAAGCCTTCTGCCATAAAGTAATTCTTAAGAGATTCTCGAGCTCTGCCATTTACTGGAATGAAAAGCCGATGTGGGCAGGATGCCCATAAATTCAGTAGGTGAAAGAACCCAGATCATCTGGCCTCACCCCAGGGTGCAAGCTGCAATGTAGAGTTTGATCGACATACAGTTAGAAAATCCGGACGAGACGGACTGCGCGAATGCGACCGAGGCGTGCGCCATTGACCAAAGAAAGAGATCATACTGGACGTGCGCTTGGAGTTGAGCTTGGGGCCTTAGTTTTCTTCTTAGCTTACCGTCATGGATCCTTTTCTTTGCATGTTTTAGATTGAAGTTGGCTGTCCCTATCCCTGGACAACCTCAACGTCAACAAAAACTTTAAGCTCTCAAAGCGCAACCTCCAGAAATAGCACTTTGCCGTTCCAGTACAGTAGCTGTACTGTAAGTTCCAAATTCAAGTGCCACCTTTGCATCCTTTCCTTGAAAAAACAAGGTGTAGGCGTTGGCGAAGGGTTGCAGTAGCTTGGATGCGCCGGTTCCCCTCGATTGAACACCAAACAATGGTTATGATCGGTATAAAAAATACATAGAGTTTCACAGGTGGTTTTGCAACAGTGTAACCCGCGTTTCGCAGATCCCAATCTATTGAGTTCTATTCAGCATGCAGTGCTGGAGGTCTAATCTACTCCGAACGTTTCGGCGTGGAGGAATAGATCCCTCCCACATCCCAGGCCTTTTGATAAAATGCAGACGTGCAAGCTCTGAATACAAGCCTCTCAGCCCTGTCTTTTTTATATTCGACCCTTCTGGCCCGTAATATAACCCCACGCAACCTTGATTTATTGGTGCCAGGATGAACGTGAGTGCCTGTCGCTCGGTCGTTCGCAAGCTTTCTTGAGTGCCATTTGCTGTTGGAACCGAATAAATAAACCAACCAACAACGACGGCGAAAGACACGCGCAGTGCAGATTGCTCCTCCTCCCATTAACGATTTGGGACGACGCCTGCTTCGCCCCACTCATCTACTTATCCCATCCGGCATTGACACACCCGGCCTCCTGTATGCCCCCACTCTGGTCCATGAAGCGATCACGCGCTTGTGAAGATCTGGTCGCGCTTGAATCGCGCTGGCCAGCCAAGACCCCGACGGCCACCTACTCCACCTCTCTGCCTACGAACAGCAGCCGCCAGCACAAGCGATGCCGCGTCGACGACCTGCTGCCTATGGACAACAGCGATTTCGACACCGCGCTGCAGTTTTCGTTCGAGCTCATGGATCCTGAGAACGCCGCGTTGGACGATCTGCTCTGCCGACCGATGGCGAGACGACGCACGGTCAGCGGTGCCAGCAGCAGCAGCCTCAACAGCAGTGTGCTGAGTCAACATCTTCAAGCACAGGTCAGCAGCGATATCGAGCGCTATATCGCGCCCACAGCTACTCTTTCGTTTCCCGAACTGGACGCGCCCGAGACGCCGGAGAGTCAGATCGTGCGCGCGACTGCGCGCTTCGCTCGCGAGACCCGGTTCATGGATCCGCTGGACAAGTGCCAGGGACCGGCTCAGCACATCCAAGCCCAGTTCTACCTGCTCTCGCTCAACTCCAAAGTGTAAAGCTGCCCAAGCCTCGCCTTCGCCCCAGCACAGAACCCCATGGTGCGCCTTCCTTCTCCTCCATGTTGCGCAACCAACCAGCCCAGGCCGGCCCTCGCCCAGTGACGAGACACACCGCCCGCATTCATGCGACATGCTGATAGTGGCCGCTCCTCCCATCAGGACCAGCTTCCGTCATGTTGGTTCCATCATTCCGACCACCAGCCTGGAGATCACCTCACGGCCGCCATTGGTAGCCACTCGCCACTCCCGTGGCTGGCCTCATTGGCATGTTGAATCTGCATTCGATGCGTTTTCCTCCATCTCTATTTATTTGCCATTTTCTCATAGAGAACAAAGAGAAAAGAATCCGCCCAGCCTCATAAAACATCCTTTATCAATCTTGTACACTAAGACGTGGTAGTTAATACCTCCCCCATATAATTTTGTTTACTGTACCGATTTCCATTTCATTTTTTATCATACCCTCCTGCTTTCCATTTCATTTTTTATCATCTGGCATCTATCGAAATCTGCGACAACATGCGTGCGTCAATTAAACGGAGACCAGTTGCTGTGGCCGCCAGGCGGCTGGCGGGTGCTGCTGCGACCGTACGCGGCTGTCCCGGGCGTCTGACAGCCGTGCGAGGACGACGAAGTGAGGCCGGCGCGACTCATGGGAGGCGGCGGCTGGTCGCAGCTGGTGCCGTCACCGTAACTTGAGGTTGAAGCCCTTTGTCCCATTTGCCCCGAATAGCTGGATGACGGGGCGGCGTAGTAATCTGTGGCGCCACCAGTGGTCGTGGCTTGACTAGCACCGTATTGATTTGGCGGATAACCACCACTTGCGGCTGTCGTGCTCTGCGCGGTGCCGATGCGCTCGTAGTCCACACGTATCTGCTGCTGATGCATGAATTTGGTCAAGGGTGACGGCGGGCCGACCTCGTTCTGCGGTATGTGGCCGTAGAATGGAGGCGGCGTGGGCGCGAATCCTCCCGATGAATACGGGTTCCCACCTCTAGTGGATCCGCTGCTGGTGCTGCGGCCGTCTTGCTGACGACGTGCGGCCCAGAGACGACGCTTCGCCTCCCATGTCTGGTCGCGCTTGGACGAGGTCAGTGGCGGCTGCGAGCCCCATGAACCGCGGCTACTTGTGGAGCTGCGAGGCCGACCATCCGGATACGGTGTCGGGTTGCTGCCGTACATGCCGTCATAGCCACCGTAGCTGCTGCTTGGAGGTCCATTGGACTGCGGCATGGAGTACTGCGGTGCGTATTGAGGCTGATTGCTGCTGGGCGCGTAGGTCGGAGTCGCAACAGACTGCTGATTGTAGCTGTAGTTGTTGGTGTTGCTCCGTGGCGGCCGTCCTCCTCCTGTCTGTGGATCATTGTAGCTGCTGTTGTTGCCTCTGCTGCTGGGCTCAACGGACTTGTCACTCGCGTCAACCGGATCCACTGTACCAAAGCCTCCAGGGCCTGCCTCATGCAAAAGCAGATTGAGTCCAAGACGCAGGCAGAAGGAGACGGAGGGGAAACAGATCTACTTACCAAATGAGAGCGTGGAAGCGCCTCCTGGAGGCGCATGCAGACGCGTGGAGCTGCGCTTGACGTGCAGCTGGGACGACGTCAGCGTCGACATGGCACTCGCTCGCTTGGACTGACTGCGTTCTGCTGCCGGAATGAATGGGAAGAAGCTCAAACGGCAAACCAGCCATGGGTCTATTTATGCTTGTGTGTGTGCGTTGGTATTAATAGGCTGAGGTTGGCTCATGGATGCTCACGGTCTCTAGTGTTCAAGTTCCCAGGGCGGCATGGCCAGTCTCTTCGATGTGGCTGCTGGACTGAGCCAATACGACGACGCTGGTAGTGATTCCCATGGCTACGATCAATCCCCCACTGAGCAGCTATCGATGCTCAGTCTTCTGGATGACACGCTGCTGAACATCTACACTTCGCCCAAGGGTCCTACTCAAGTGCCTCCACCTTTGTTGATGCCAACCATCGCTCGCACCTCCAGTCTGCAGACGGTCGATCCAGAATCCGGCCGACGCTCCAGACTTCCGCCAGCAGCAAGCAGCTCACCGCCGCCACTGCGACTGCCTGCCGTCGTCAAGCCCAGCGAGGCGGCGACTCCAGCTCCGCCCAGCAGCAATAACCAGTTCAACGCTAGTATACGAGCCAGCCCAAGTCCCATGGCAGCAGCTTCCAACACAGAGGCAGACGTCGTGGCTCGCAACGTCTTGCGAGATATCGCCGAAGAGATGGAGCAGCTCTCACTCGTGACGGCCCCTGACGCCCAATTGATGGTCCGCATGCTTCAGGACAAGTACCTCGAGAGGAGACTGGTGCGACCCCAATGAGCTGCTCGTGGCTCAAATGAACGTGTTGGATCTGATGCTGCTGTGACTGTGTAGAGTAAGCTGCCCAGGACGCCGTTCGTGCAGTTGTCCTGTCGCAAGGTGCAGCAGAAGCTCGACCAGCTGAGCCAGCGTGCAGTCAAGCCTGCGCCAGTCAAGACCGACGATCCCCAAGTCCATGAGGCGGAGCCAGAGGACCACGTGGTCGCGACGTGGCAGAAGCTGGAGACCATCACACCCGGCCAAGAGCAAATGCTGCGCAATCTCATGCGCGTGCCTAGCTCGCGGCTGCTTCAACTGCCACCGGCGCAACAAGAGCTCGTGCGGTTCGCGAAACGATACGAAAAGCTATTAACGTTAACGCCGCAGGACCTGCAGCATCTGCCCACGCGCCACCAGCAGCTCATTGGCAAGATGCAAAGCCAGCGTCGAGCGTCTCTGCCTCCTACTACAGGCAACCAATGACCCACTACTACATCCACACTCAGTCCACACGCTCAGTTCTGCGGCTGCGAGTAAAAGTACGTCGTGTCGACCAGCTCGAGCGCGTGGGTCGCGGCGTAGGCCGGCACATCGAACTTGCTGCGCTGACTGGCCAGTGTCTGCTGTTGCTGGTCGTCCGAAGCCTGTAGCGCGGCCTGGCGGAAGAGCATGGAGACGTAGCGGTGCTGGCCGATCGGCGGCGAGACCGGGTAATACGGCACGACCGTGAGCGCTGGTTGTGTTGACGACTGGTTGCCGAGCAAGTTGGCCTCGATCATGTGCAGGAACGGCGCGTGCGCTGGGTTGGCCGGATCCGGCGCGTCGATGTCGATCAGGATCCACGTGAAGATGCCGTTGCCAGCAGCATGGAGAGACAGCGACGGCGCATCTTCGGCCTGTTGTTGTCATGAGCATTTGTCAGTGACGACGGGCGTGTATAATGCGATAATAGTACACAGAGCTTACAGTATCCATGGGCACGTAGTCCCCCAATTCGACGTTCTGGCGACCAAACGCGATGGCCACGTACGCCTGGTCATCCTTGGAGAACGGCGAGGGCGAGAGCGCGTCCAGGATCTGCCGGAAGATGTCTGACTGCAGCGGGTCCGCCACCTCCGTCTGCTGCTGGATCATGGCGTCCACTGCGTCCATGCGCGTCGTGGTGACGGCGGCGGCCGTTGCTCGGAACTCCTGGTGCAGCGCGTGCTGCAGCGTCGAGAGCTGCACAATCAGACCCAGCAGCAGCATGGACGCGCCCAGCGCCGAGACGATCCGCAGGGACAACGACCGCGCGGCCGACGGCGGCGGCGCGGACATGCCGCCGCCGTTGCTGCTCTGGTACGAGGGCAGTCGCATCTTTCGGCAAAAGATTTTGGAATGAATGGGAAGAGAAAGGGAGAGGAGATGCGACGGGTCGCGAGGATTGGATTAAACAGCTAAGTATGAAAGGCTTCAAACAGAGGAGGCCGCAGTGCAACTGTCTCATCTCTGTGCATACCTACGCGTAACCTACAATCCGCATGTTACTCGAAGGTAACCTTCCAGAAGCTTGAGAGTCACTCACTCTCTCGATACTCCTTCTGACACTCGAGTTTGACCTTGACTGACGACAGATCACGCATGCCCATCACCGTGCGAAACTTCTGAAACACAGGCTCGCGTAGTAATTTCGTTTGCAGGTCCGCAATATTCTTATTTGATCCCACACGCTTCACTTCGTCGTGTGTCTCTCTCACATACTCTCTGATCTTCAGACACTTGACAGCGATGTGTTCTCTTGTGATTTCCAGGATGGTCAATCAAATTCACTGCCGCTTCGTTATCGCAGAACAGAGTTCAGTTCACTCTCTTCACCTTGATCTCATCCAACACCTGCTCCAACCATACAACTTCACGTAGTGCTTCATTCGCTGCGACAAATCCAGCTTCACAGGTGCTTTCCGTGACTGTGTCTTGTTTTCAACTCTTCGACGAGATAAGCTGGCCACAACAGAAGACAGCAAAGCCGGTAACAGAGCGACAATCAACTGGATCATCGCAAAGCTAGCATCCACAAAGGCTTCAATCTTTATACATCCGTATTTCTTTGCAATCTCCAAATCATACTCAATTCCATCGAACATGGTTCCGACTATATTTCAGTACATGCTGAGCCATTTTCCAATCATTCTTTGTCACATTGTTCAACGTTTCACTCAGAATTCTCACTGATGTTGCCAGGTGCGGTCTCGACCCTCCTACAAGATATTGCAGGCAGCCGATGACACTGCGGTACGGCAAGGTATATCTTCCCTTTTCCATGACTTGCTTTGAGCCATCACTTTCATTCATATTCACATCTTGGCTCTTCATTTCATTTCTTTTACCTTCTGTCACCGAGCATGGACTAAGTGGGATGCGCACTTGATTGGCTCTATCCATGCGAAACTTCTTTAAAGTATCTCCCACATATTTCTCGTCGTTAGACGTGATCCGTTTTCCTTTCTCATAATTTATCTCTATGCCCATGAGATACCGGATGTTTCCCAACTCCTTCATTTTGAATCTTTGCTTCAATGTGTATGCCACATGCTCGACATCACTGCCTCTGCCAATAACCAGCATACCATCAACATACACAGTCACAAGCACAATCTGTCCTCCATTGTACATAAAGTATGATCCATAATCTTTGAAGCATCGCAATTATCCCATCTTCGTCAGGAAGGAATGTAGCGGGCTGTTCCATTCTTTCGGTGCTTGTCGTAGCCCATAAATACTCTTCAAGAGTAGACAGACTTTGCGTTCTTGTCCATTCACTACAAAACCAGTCGGTTGCTCCATGTGCAACACACGATCCATTGGTGCGTTTAAAAGCGCTGTAACAAAGTCATATTGTTTGATAGTGAAGCCCATGTGACGAAGTGGCATCGTCTGACGGGTTGACCAATCAGAACCCTCCGCCAGTAAAGGAGGGCGAATGTGCGAGACCCATCCCCCTTCAAGTTCATGCAGACAGTTCCCAGTGCCCAGTTACCCATACTGAGTCAATTCTGGCCCATAGCCAGTTGATGGGTGAAGGTGGTACTCGAGGATGTGCAAGATTGCCAGATGGTATTACGATCGGACGATTAGAGGTCCAGAACAGCTGCCACGCAGAGATTCAGGTCCACCAGACTATCAGTTCTTTAAACCTAAACGAAACAGTCCTCTTTTTCCCTTCTACTGCGCAAATCTCTCTCCTTTCGGTCCGAGAAGCATCAATAGCCCCGAGCTAAGGTACATTCGTGTGTAAGTGCTTTATGTGTGTGTCTGCGCGTTTTAGTTTAGCGCATATGCATATACTGCTAGGGGCTTGCGTGTGAATTCTGCGTATTTGAGTGTTGAGGAGGAGTCAAATCCCTCCAAACGGGCGGGTATTGGTGAGGCCAAATCGCCCCTTCATATTAATTGCCATTTGCGAATTTGAGTTGGTCTAGGACCCTCAGTTACCATTCCATATAGCCAAGTTTGGCACACAGTTTAGTTTAAGGATATTTTTGCGTGTATTTCTTTCCGAAGGGAGCTATTAGTGCGTAGCTGAGTCGGTAACAGTCCCGTGGAGTCAGTTTGGAGTGTAACTGGCTTTGTGGCAGGCTTGCTTTGACTCCGAGTCCGTGAAAGATTTGGAAGGTCATTTATCTGTCTTTTTGGGTGAAAAACTACATTTACATATAATACCGAGGAATTCCGTGTCAGTCTCGCTTGCGCGTAAGGATTTAGAACGCTTGACTTGCCTTAGTTGGTGTTCATACGTTACTACCGATCCAAACGAACATATTAAGGATGCACAGTGTGACGTATTGGTTTATTTGAACTTTTGAAACTTTATCTGACTTTGTCTCAACCCCTTGGACTCAGTTCAGTGATTGTTTTGCTATCTACTACGCGTTAGGTGGTGTTGCGTTTTCCTTAAAACTTGACCCACCTAATCACACCCAAAAACAGCCAAGAGCAACACTAAACGCAAAGTCTCAAAACGAACCACTGGTGCATTGGTTTTATCAAAATCAATACCTTTTTTCTGCATCCAACATATCACAACCAGTCTTGCCTGTAATCTGGCATTGCGTTGATCGTCTTCCATAATTTTCCAGACCCACATCGAACGAAGTACATTCACACTCGGAACCTCAGGTCTGTCAACTAAGACCCACGTCTGCTTCTCCATTTGAGAGTTGTATTCATCTTGAGCGGCTTTCATCCATTCCTCTCTTTGAGGTGAATTCTGCACGTCTACAAAAATAACTGGAACTATCGAACAACTTTTCCCTTACGTAAGATACATATGATAATCTTTGAACCGACTTGTTGTCTGTCTGGTTCTCGTCGAACGTCTGAGTGGAATGTCACACTCTTTCTCCAAAGATTCCCCTTGATTATCATATGTATCCAATATCTGATCTTCCACTGATTCATTTGCATCAGCCATCTCAACATCTCCTGATTCACATACAATCTCTTGGTCCTCATGATTAACGCTCCCTTCAACACCAGCAGCACTTCTCATTCTCCCTTCTGGCGACAAAGGATTGCGTTCTGCTGCAATCTGTGTGGCCACATTTGTGCTAGAAGTCGAATTGTGCTCACTAGAATCGCTGATGTTCACAAAAAGGAAGTTCAACAAACCGATGATGCGGTAATGATTGGACATTGTTCTTGTTGAAGTACACATTATCCAGAAGTAGTCGCACATACGCTCCGGGTACTGTTTTGTTCTCATAGAACTTCAAATTCTCCTGTCTTGCTCCAACAATCATCCCTTTCTCCAAATACGGTATCATTTCGTTTCAGTCGCATAACCCATAATCAAGCATGGGGTGCCATGAGCAGACAATTTCTGATTCACACGATACTGTGCTTCCACACACATAATTGCAACAGATCCCCATAGTCTGAAATAACTGACATTTGGTTTCATTTCATGGAGTATTTGGAACGGTGTCACTGCTCCTCCATGCACAACGGATCCAGTCCTGTTGTCTGTGTGAGTAACGTATCCTGCTGCTTCACCCCATAATACTTCAGGCAAGCCAGAACTGATAAGCACTGCACGCACTTTGCTAAAGAGCACTGAATGTGCCTTCTCAATCAAACTCATTTCTTCATGTGCATAAGGATGTGAATAAATATGTGTAGTTACTCCACCACAAACTGCACTCACTTCACGATTCTTAAATTCAAGTCCTTGGTCAGTCTGTAGCACCTTGATATCTTTTCCATACTGCGACTTGATCAATTCGCAAAAATGCCGAATGTTTGCTGAAGTTTCCTTCTTCATCTTCTGCAGATAAATCCACTTCATACGAGTTGCCTCGTCCATGATGTGCAAGATGCACGTATGTCCACTTGGCGTTTGGACTCCACTAACAAAGGTAATGTCCATCAAAACTCTGTCAAACGGATTTGTTGCACTACTCGCATGTGTATCACGATAAGACATTCCCTTTATCTTAGCACTCAATGCCGATGTACACCTCAGTATCGAGGGGATCGTCCAGGCAAAGGTGCTGAATAAGAGCGCTGAGCTCTGGAATGTCGCCTGCATCGCAGCAGTCGTTCGCAGATCTTAGCTCTGCTGCCATAGGAGCCGCCACAATTCCCGTGTGGCACCAGCAGTTGCGGATGGTGTTCTCGCTCACATCCTGCCAGGCGTCAACGGTAAATTCGACCGCCTTCAAGACGTCCATGCGCGCAGCACGACCGTCCGCCTCAAGCTAGTCAATCACCCACCGAATGAGCAGCTTCTTGTACTTGCACTTGTAGCTTTTAATGATGCCAGCGTCGAGTGGCTGCAGAAACGCAGTCGTGTTGGGAGGCAGGAAGCAGACGTGCACGTTGGACAGTTCGACATCGTCGTGAGAGGAGGCCTTATCGACAAGGAGGAGAACGTTTCGACCGTGCATCTGCATATTGAAGCGATGCAGCCAGTCGAGAAACATAACGCGTGTCATCCATGCCTTCTTGTTTGAATAATATTGAATGCCGAGCCGCTCGACGTTGATGCCACGAAAACAACGTGGCTGCTTGCTGCTGTTGATAATCACTGGTCGCGTCTTCTCTGTTCCATCCATGTTGCAGCATAGCCCGACAGTGATACGTGCCTTGTCCTTCTTCTTTCCACGGATCTTGACAGGAGCCAGGGACTGACTAGGCAGCATCCGGAAAAACAGACCAGTCTCGTCGAAATTGAAGACCGCAGCAGCGGCATAGTCATCGATGAGCGCCTTCCACGACGCTTCGACTCGAGGGTGGTCTGGTTGATTGATCTGGCCTCACCATGCGCAGCTCGGAGCCGAATGCCGTATCTCTTCTTGAACTTCTGGACCCAAGAGAAGGACAGCTCTTCAGGATGAATGAGCTCGTTGGCCTTCACTCACAGCACATGGTCACTCAACACGTTTGATGCTTGATGAAGACAGACGAACTCGAGAAGTAGTTGCTCCATCTCCGGATGACGAGGACGCCGTTGCATCTTTGCTTCGCTGTTCAATGGGGTCGGGGTTGGAGATGCGACAATTCGGGTGATAGTCGAGCGGCCGACAACCTTGCCAAACTCAGAGAAGGCCCACGATGTCAGATCCTGATGCGTATGGCCTGGGCGAGAGTTGTAGTACGTGGCGAGTGTATGCTTCTCGCCGTATGTGAGTGTGGTGCGTGCCATTTCAGAATGACCAGATATCGCTGCTTCTACAATCCTGTTCTTGCTCCTCAAAGCGCATTCTTGTCCACCCATGTTGTGCTATTGTGCTCGTTTGCTCTTCGAGTGTGTGGTCAAATATTTGTACTTGCTTTTTGTGTGGAGACATTTTGGTTGGGACAATTGGGCTCTTATAAAGGATTTGCTCTTATAGAAGGAGTCCTTATATAGTGAGTAGACTGTACCCGCCCGTTTGGAGGGATTTGACTCCTCCTCAACACTCAAATACGCAGAATTCACACGCAAGCGCTAGCAGTATATTGTAATGGGCCCTCATGGCCATTACATGGAGGTAGATGTGTGTGGTACACATCACCTCATAGTGCACCATGGGTGACCATTACCGGTCGGATACCGGTAATACCGTTGAT
>JAADVQ010000597.1:0-12291 GCA_023335835.1 Elongisporangium senticosum
ACTCTGTCAGAGCGTCTCCATGTATCAACTGAGATGGCGTACTACAGTACAGCACGCAACATGACGTTGGGCCGCAAGATCGCGAATCTTGTCTGCGACAATGCAGCGGAATTCTCTTCGCCCGATCGCATACAGTATTGCCAAAGGCTGGAAGGAATTGCTGCTTCAAGATGAAGAAAGACGGAGAAACTGGTACGAACACAAACACCATACAGATGGCTCTTACGCACGCATTTGCCATCGCTCTCACCAACACCCCACATCGTCCTTACGCATCTGCATTCATGTGCGACCATGGCGCTCTATCGTCTCCATCTGGATCCACCAAGATCAGGTCGCCAAGATAGGGCCCACAATCGGACGACGAATTGTATCTTTTCGTGCACGTGGCCTCGTGACTCAAGACACGATGTTGCGCGAACGTTGCTCCAGTCGCTCCAAAACGCGTAAAAACCGGTTGGGATGTAAAAACTGGGGGCGGTATGTACCGGGTGTTCGTACCGGTATCGTCCCGGTTCGCCTCGGCGTGAGCTCTCTTGCGCTCACTCTCTGTCGCCGCGCGAGTTGATAGCAGGCCTCGCCATCACGCGCGTCGTCCCCCCTCCTCCTGCTTCCCGCTCAGCGCCGGAGACCGCCCCCTCTCCCTCCTGCCGCGGCTTTGTGTGGTGCCATACACCGCAGCCAGCAATGAGCTCCTTCGGAGACGAAGACGACGACCCGCAGCACGGCCTCGGGCGCGAGCGTGACGCCAGTAGCACGACCACCAACACGTCCACGACCACCACGCCCACGGACGAGATCGAGATGGAGGACGAGGCCGACGACACGGTTGATACACGCGAGTCCGACGTGGCGTCCAGCACCGTGAATGAGTCGCCGCAGTCCACCACGGGTGAACTGCCGCCGGTGATCACCATGAAGAAGAAGAAGAAACCCCGCACGCGCACGCAATCGGAGAGCGCGGCCTGGTCGCGCACTTCGTTCAAGATGTCTCCGCTGTCTCCGACCACATTGGGAAGCTTCCCTGCCACGAACGGCGTCCTGCCGAAGGAGTCCTCCGTGATGCACACCACGCGCAGCAGCGATGGCATGCTCAACCACATGACACAGGGCATCCTGGACAGCCTGGACTGGAGCGATGTCGTCGGCAGCGACGGGGACTTGAACCATGACGGTTCACGTATGCGAAGCCACAGCCGCTCAGACAGCCGGGCCAACCAGATCGGCAACTTGAGTCGCGAACGGTGCATCAACATGTGGCTGCAGCACGGCCAAATCTCCGAACGCGCATCCGAGATCTTAGAAGACGCCAAGCTGTCGCTCCACGGCAAGGAAAAGCATTTGTACCAGTCCTCACTGCGACGGCTGTCGGAGGCGCAGGATCCGATGCTCAACTCGCTTGGCGAAAAGATGCAGGCGCTGTCGGCCAAGAGCGAGCAGTCCTTCATGGCTCAGTTCACAGAGGATTTCAACACGCCCACATGCACGCCCGAGGAATTGCAGCACAGCGACGCAGTCGAAGTCGATAGCGATGAACCACCCGCCAAGCCGGTGCATGTGGAAAAAGAAGACCTCATCAACTCCTTCCGCCCCGAATCAGCGACGCTGTACCACGAAGCCGTCAAATGGGAGGGCGTGCTGAGTCGACGAAGCGAATGGCTGCGCAGATTAGAGCGCCATTATTATGTGCTGGAAGGTAAATTCCTACGACGCTTCTCCTCGAAGGAAGCGTACTTGGCCACTCGCGATGAGCCACTGCTGCGCGATACGGAGCGTCTTCGTCGCGCTTCGTCTGCGATTGCTCCTGCCGTGAGCCACCTTTATGTCTTGGCTGGCGTGAAAGACTCATCGACGCGTACAAATGGGTTCACGTTTATTACGGAGGACAAGAAGACACTGCAGCTCGCTGCCCCCACCGCCGTCGAGAAGGTTGTCTGGATGCGTCTGGGCCTGGAAGCGATCGTTGCTTTACCGAATCTGCCCGTTGCACCACTGGATATGGAAGAGTTTTACGCAATGATCGTCGTGCTTTACACAGCTCAGCGTGGAAACTGGAAGACTGAAGGTGACATGGCTGTGACGCTACCCCCGCCGTCTGAACAAGTATTTACGCGTTTCTTCAGGCTCTTGGACAAAGATGTGATTTTTTGCTCCAATTACCCGCCGTCTGTACCCTTCCATGGGTCTTATCGTGGCCATTCAGGAGTCATCAGCTTCATGCACGAATTTGCGAAGCACACTGTGTGGAGCAACTTCAAGATTGGCGGCTTATCCGTTGATGGATCTATTGCAGTGGCATCTGGCAAAGAAGAACTTGAAAACAAACGCGACAATCGCAAGTTTATCCAGAATTGGGTGCACAAGTTTACCTTTTACACGGACGGACGGCTTGCCCGATTTGAGATTAACGGTGATGTAGTAGCGGCGAGCGCTGTGTTCAAAGTGCCCGGCGCTGCAACGACGTTGAAGCTACCACAAGAATTCAACGAAGTCGATGCAGAACATGGCCTTGAAGGCACTCTGTTGGTTCGTGTAATGCAAGGCCATGGTCTGAAAATGGGAACTTCTCAGAAGCGAACAGTGAAGGATGGTAATGTGGCATTGATACTGGTGCACCGCGAGAAGCCCCTTCCAAAGCAGGAAGCAACAAGCACAGCAGCATCAGCTGCATCAGCCGCATCAACTGTTCTCAGTAATATCTCAATGCCGGCTGCGTTGACGCGTAAATTCAGCATCAATCTATTGAGTGCAGGCACGGCATCCTCCGATTCAAATGAGCCGAAGATTGATCCATTCAGCACGGGCCCGCCGAAGAACAACGCATCGAAGTCATATTCACCAATGAACCCTGTGTGGAACAAAGTGATCGCTCTGCCGTTCGAGAAGGTGATTGGTACGTGCAGCTTGCACATTGACGTCACCGATTATGTGAAGTCCGGAACGGATATGAAGATTGGTTTCACTTCGGTTAATATTTCCAAGTATATCATGTCGTGCGATGGAACACCGAAGACAGAGGAGCAGGAAGAATCAGCTATGGCTGCGGATACTCGCTGGTACACAATCAGCAATGCAAAGGGCGAGTATTGTGGCAAAGTTCTCCTTGGAATCACGTGTCGTCGGAGCGCACCGATCGACGATGATGTAAATATCACTCAGCCACGGTTGAAGAAAAGTCAGAGCGTGGTTATCGATCATTATAATCCGCCATCCTCTCATATGCTTCAGTGGGAAGCTTCTGTGAACCCGCATTTACTCAGTGCGGCTACGCCAGCTCATCACGCGGCCTATGTCGGCCAGACCCCTCATTCCACACGACACGACGAGTTTGGAAATGACTACAGACGGCATGGATGGGCGAATGTGAAGCTCTCCCCTGAAGCACTTAACCGGACACGATCTGATGGATCCATCGCTCAGGACGCGGAGACGACCACAGTCCACAAGCGCTTCCCCGGTAATAGCGGCAGGGATGCAGTGGAGTGCAAGGAGAACGAAAACATGCACACATTTATGGTTTGCGGTGCTCCGTTTACGATCCCCAAGCATTATGAACTGATCAAGGTGTGTGGTCGCGGTGCATACGGTATTGTGATTGCAGCGACCGACACTTCGACCGGCGGCAATGTTGCAATCAAGAAAGTCATTGATTGTATCTGGCACCCGCATCAGCTCAAGCAGATTTTGCGTGAGACGCGACTTATTCGCCACATGGCTCACGAGAATATCTTGAGTTTGATGGATCTGATCCCTCCGCCGTCTTACACGGATTTCCGCGACGTTTACATGACGGTGGATCTTATGGAGATGGATTTGCACCGTATCATTTATTCCAAGGAAGTGCTGCTGGACGACCACATTCGCTACTTCCTTTATCAAATCCTCAGCGGTCTGAGTCATATGCACAAGGCTGGTGTGCTGCATCGTGATCTGAAGCCGAGCAACTTGCTTATCAATTCTGATTGCCAGCTGAAAATCTGTGATTTGGGATTGGCCCGCTCAGTGGAATTAGATGACGTGGGTATGACTGAATATGTTGTCACGCGATGGTATCGCGCGCCTGAATTGCTGCTTGGAAGTGCGTACGGCGATGGTGTCGATCTTTGGGCTGCTGGCTGTATTTTCGCAGAAATGCTTGGCCGGAAGCCTCTGTTCCCTGGTGAGACCTACGTGCATCAATTGCAGCTTATTATGAATGTACTCGGTGTCCCAGAGGAACACTCGTTCAAGGAAAATCCTCTTGCCAACAAGCTCAAGGGACGACAATTGTTGAGTCGCACGCAAGCAGTGGCTGGCATTGATGTGAGCACCATGTTTCCTAACAGCAACCCGGAAGCTCTGGATTTGCTTTGGAAGATGCTCGTGTTTGATGTGGAAAAGCGAATCTCGGTCGAAGAAGCGCTTCGCCATCCATATTTAGCTGCCTACTACGACGAAGAGCGGGAAAACCGACCGGTGGAAAAGTTCCAGAGCTTTGACCTGGATGGTCTGGATGAGAACGACCTCAAGGAGCTCATGTTCAAGGAGATTTGCCACTTCCACCCCGAAGAGATGGAAAAACGCGCAAAGCAGCAGCACGACAACCCGGAAGACGTCGAAAAGTTGCCTTCTGGCTGGGTCAAGCGAGAAAGCCGAAGCGTGCCAGGCAAGTTTTATTATAGCAACCCGAAGCGCGGTATCAGCACGTGGGTGAAGGAAGAGATGGAGACACTGTAGAGCACACACACAGTGTGGCTGTCGCTTGCCACCATTTGAGTGCTGTAGAAAGTGTAGATTGGCGCGCTAGTGATGAGAGAGATTACGGCGCTTGTGTTTTTGGTGCTGTTGATAAATTAAATCTTGTTAAAATGCTGCTAAGGTCGCATTTGTTGTCGCAGTTCTTCTATCGTAGATTGATCACCAGCTTTCTAGCTGGCGAGTGTGGCGTTGAAGGAGCTGCGCGCGTGTGGTAACAGCGAAGAACGGGGACTGATTGGGCTTTCCGTGCGCGTTGGCATCCAGATATTGTCGTAGTCCTCCAACTGTGCTGGATCCCACATCGCGTACTTATCCAGATCTTTCGTGGTGTGGCTCGTACGATGCATCGCACGCGATTCCTGTGGAGAACCAAACAGCGAGGCCTCATGTAGCGACAAGTGGTCACTCGTATGATGGCTGTACGCATGGTCCTCCGATGGAGAGAACTTGAAGCTGTCTATAGTTGGCCAATAGTCCGACTCGCTGTAGAGCTGTAGGGTGACAAGAATGGATCAGTGTTCCCATATCCTGCAGTCAGCTCATAGCACAGGGACGGTTGTGCGTACTGTGGAGGACGTGGACATATTCGAGAAGCTGTCGTGAGCGAGCATGTGCTTCTGGAGCGAGGCCAGGATCTGCATGGGCGGTTGCTGTGGACCCCCATCGTGGAAGTACAGGTCGATCATGTGAAGCTCCATCCAAGCGTCACTGCAATAGGAGGAAAACATATCATGATATATCAACTGCAAGGACGCCGGAGGATGCCGGTCAATGGGGGACGCATACCTGCCGCTCGTCCGGTGGCCTCGCGCGTCCATGAAGAACGCATTCTGGTCGCTTTCTAGCACGAGGCTGTAGAACTCAGACAGCAATCGGCTGCTACTGTGCACCTTGGTGCTCGTTCGGAAGAGATTCCAGCTGCAAAAGGGCACACTTGTCAACCCTCCCATCACCCCAATGAACGCACCAAGCAGATACGTACTCGGCCGACTCTTCGTTCTCGTGATCCGTCGCGGCGCGTGCGTGCGTCGGATCGCTCGCTGGCGTGCGCCACGAGAAGCTGAGCTCACGCGGCAGTTTGCCAGCTCCAGCAGCATACGACGAGTGAGCCGACAAGGGCGGTCTTCTGCTGCGCACAGAGAGCTGATCGAGATCTGGATCCGCAGCAACAAGCAATAGTACGCATGACGTCGTCAGTCTAAGTGCCTATTTCCCTGCATGATCGAATCGGAGCGCCGACCTGCGTCCGAAGGGCGGTCGCATCCGAGCGCTGCGCCCATGGCAATTGCTCAAGTGGCTCAAGTGCTTTTGCCGAGAGCTCAGTTTGTTCTTTTTTCCGGATCGGAGAGAGAAAAAAAAGAAAGAAAGGACCTTTCTGGCCAAAGAGACGGCCGTTGCCTAAAATAAGCAAAACCACTCTCAGCCCTAATCGCCCTCACACACACTCAGTCTGTTGTTCAAAATCCGTGTCCTAAAATTAGCCCACCAGCTGTCGCATATATTGGGTACATGAACTCTTTGAGGTGGGTTTTTCAGGGAAGAGCCGCTCCAAAGATCGCGTTTCGCTACATGCAGAAACGTGCGACTGCACCGACGAGACGCCAGTCAGAGGTTTCGTTCGTGTGACTCCGGATGGAGGTTCGTCCGTCTGGCAGGTACACCATGGACGCATCAACTCTAAGAAATGGAGGGGGTATGTAACCCTTGGTTATTGTGTCTACTACCACCTACTGAAGTGCTGACTGTTTTCTGGTTACGCCACCAGCGAGGCGAAATAGATACTGGGTTCGCAGAAGCGAACAGCCAGGGGCCGGTGCGCGGTCCGCAGGAGATAGCGCGTGAGTGGGTACCCGAGATCCCGCGTGGAGTCGTCACCCACGGCCACGATGACCCAACCCGTGAGCAGAGGCAGCCGCTCCCGCGAACAGAACATGTGCTGCGTGGCGTCGTACTTGCGCACGAGGCACGTGCGGCCGTCGATAGAGGTCTCGATGGTCAGCCCCAGCGGCCCATCGCCGAATATCAGCTCGACTTCGTCCGGTAGCAGTGTCCCTGGTTTCCGCACGATTCGCTGGATCGGATCGCGTGAGAACTCATCGTAGCAGTGCGACAGGTACGTTCTCGGGATCTTCTTGCCGTCCGTGAGCAGGCCCTGAAAATTCCGGATGAAGTCATCCTTCGTCATCTTGTACTTCTTGGTCAGATGCGGGTTGTGTGCGTCCGTGTTGAGCAGCAACACAGCGAAAGTGAGTGTGTACACGGCGTCCTCGGATGGACAGTTGGCGTTACTCGGGTTGGCGGCAAAGTAGGCCTTGGCGAACGCCTGCAGGATGCGGTCAATCTTCTGCGCCTCGCCAGGCAGCACAAAGCGAGCTAGATATACGCGGAGAGCTACGTCGAATGGGTATCCTCCGAAGATAAATTCTGCGTAGACCATGAGTAAGAATCTGCCTAACTCATGCCATGGAGAAAAAGCAGCTTGTACCGTCGGCATAGGCTTGCAGTATCCGCAGAGATCTCTCATCCGGCTCTCCTAGGACATGCCCAACCTTGTGGATTCGGCGTAACCACGCTGACGTTAGTGAGAACAGCGCAGTTACGCAAAGGGATGGGCCCTTTCCATACCATCTCGGCATCCATGTGCTGTCGCTCATGCAGATAGTGCGCCACCTCAGTCGGAGCGGCCTGACCTAAAGTAACGATACCCATAAGACCACGCACGCTAAAATCACACGCGCAATGCACACGCCAACTCACTTGATGGGCTTAATAACCGAGCAAAGGCGCCGCCGCCATCGTCACCTGCCGGAAGCTCCTCGCTCTGAGCTGTCGCCGCAGCTATTCCCTATTGATTCGCGTCAAGCAACCCGTCGTATCAGCCACCATATAACAACTTTCCGCACCAGCGTGCGCCCTCCACCGCACGCGGATGTATCCTCAGATAGCGAAAAGCCCAACGCCCGGACGCACCTCGTCACCCATGGCCGAATTGGACCCCGCTTGATTCAAGCATCCGCCCAAAGAAAGGGTTTCATTGACGTTAACACTGACAATTAATATCCTGCTAATATCGATATATTGATTAGCTATATCCTGTGAAATCGAATGTTTCCTTTCGCATTCAGTATCTTGAAACGGCGCAGGGGAAGATCAAGATGAAGCCCGTGACGGTCCCGCGCGACTCGATCTACGCGCTGCAGAGGAGCCTCAAGGGCGTGGACCTGGTGGCGGCCTGGACAGAGGAAGGCGCGAGCGAGAAGAAACCCAGCAAGATCTCGGACGTTGCCTTTCACCCAGTGCGTCCATGGCTGGCAGCGATGGACGGCGTTAAAGGAGCAGGCTTTGTGTGGAATTACGACACGAATGAGATCGTGCGTGAGTTTTCCCTCGACACTGGCTCGGATAATGGCACTGCTGGCGATGGATCCGGCGCAGAAGAAGCGATTGGAGCTCCACCGGCGACACTCGCGTTTCAGGCCAAGATCTTGTTGCAGAAGACGGCGTCACCCACCGCGACGACCCCAGGATCGTTTGTCAAGGCCACAAGGGGGAAAGCGACGCAGATGCTATTCTACGACCATGAGGCTATCATGGCAACGACTCTACACAACACCACGGACCGAGTGTGTTTCGAAGAGTGGATCATCATCTTGACAGCGTCCAACGTGTTCTTCTGTGACGTGAATCAAACAACTGCAGTGCGTTTATCTCCGATAGCTTACCATATTCATGCAATGCTTCTATAATTATTCATGGATACTGTTGTGTGTCTAGATGCGTACAATCACGTCCGAAGATCTGCAGCGCCAGGTTCCTACGAGTATCGCTATACTACCGACTGGACTGTTGGCGATCGGCTGCCAGGACGGCAAAATCCGCGTTTGGAACCCTCGAATCTGGAAATATGTGGACACCATGGATACTGGATCCGCTAAAGGTATTTTTTGCGTTTTAAGAACGTGTGTGTGGAGCATTGTGAGTTTCTGACGGTGAGTGTTATTAGATGTCCAGCACCTCGCTCTATTTTCTTCTGATGGAGACCCCAACTGCAGAAGTGCTAGTGGCATCAGTATCAACGGCAACCCAATGGCGCAATGGCTTGTCAGTGTGACACTCGATGGAAAGCTGTCGTTTTGGAAAATGGTACCTAGTGGCGAAGGCTGGGAATGCGGTAAACTTGATGAGATTGACTTGAAGGATGCGGTAAAAACATTCGACACGAGCAGCGGCGTCAACGAGATCAAAATGCACTATCACCAAGAAATGATGACAGTAGCAACAAAAGAGGGAATTGTTTTCTTTGTTGATCTCACGCCTTTGCTTCGTCAAAACAGAAGGTATGGTTTGATTGCTGACAAAACCATAAATATTTTTTAACTGGGTATACGTTACATACATAGTGCAAGTTTAGTTGGAATCCTTCCAGCCACTGCAAAGCTGCAGGGTGCCCTGGTCATTGCTGGTGTTCGCAAAGGATCCTTCGTCGTTATTTCGATTTCTCCGTCGACGTCAACGGTAGGACGCATTCAAAGCCAGGATTATATTGGTTTATAACTAAGACATATGTTGATTCACTTGTAGCTTACAGTTTCCGAACTAGTGAACAAAGGCCGACTAGTGGGAAAAGATAGCGTCCCATCTAACTTTCATGAGTTTGCAGTTGGCATGTCATTTGAGTCGAAAGACTTAAAGGGTTTCGTCACTCAGGTAACATTTTGCTGTGAAACGAGGATTATCAAATCAAATAACTAGTGCTTTGAACGTATTAGGGTCCAGCAAAAAAAATAAAAGTGACGTCCTTGGCATCCAGCAGCAAAGCCGCAAGCGATTTTTGCTGTATCACGAATTTTGGTGTGTTAGTGCTGAATACTTGTTGCTTGCCGGATGGTGGTTCAACATTTATTGTGAGGGGGCAAGAGAAAACACCGTTGCTAGCCTATCCAAGTACTGCCAAAATCGGTCTTCGTTTTTTTGGAGAAGAGACATCTGTGAAGCAAGAGGATCACAAGTTGCAAGGGGGTACGGATGCGGCCAACGAAAAACTTAAGACACCGATTCTTCACAGTTGTCCTTCAAATCCTGAATTTCTTGCAGCTTTGCTTCCTGCTTGCATCCACCTCGAGGTAAGTAATAGTTATTCGATGAAACAGAGCTCTCTGTGTAAACATGGTTGTGTCTTATTCTTTTAGATTCTGCAAATGGACACAGAGCTCCGAAATCAAAAATCTATCAGTATGCACATGATCTTTTCGGGGAATGCAATCGCGATCGCATGGCATCCTGCGCGCATGAACTTCGCACTTCTAGTGGTTTGTTCTCCCCACAATAAGTTTGCATCAACCAATTAACTTGTGCTGACGCATTTGTTGGAACTTTGTCTAGCCTCATGAGCCCAGCTCAAGACGCCTAACGCGAGCAACATCATCGACGACGGTGACACCACGGCGTCGGGGCTTCATGTTTGGAGGGAGTACTAAAGGAGTCGGTGGAGACGAAGCTGGTGGTACAGATGCAAAAAGACGAGCATCTATGGCAAGAGCTATGTCGCTCGTGTTGTATGGAATTCATCCGGATGGACATGTTGAATTGGTTGATGAAAATGTTGGTGGAGGAGAGGATCAGTTACTCCACATTTTTTCGGGTCCGTTTCTCGGAGTTGTCAAGAATGAAGATGAAGATAGTAGTGCTGGTAATACATCGTCCACGGATGGGAAATCAGACCATGAAGCTCGATCACTCGCACGCAATAAACGCACCGAGTCTGCAGTACTTACGTCGAATTCATCGTTTTCGACTGTTGCCAATGATGACCAAACAGACGCAAGTGACCTGAAGAAAACTTATATTGAATTCTACGATTGGGGAGATATGGACAAGCACCAAGACTCCGCGTCGGCCAAGTCGGGTGTTATATTGCGCAAAGTTGGTGCTGCAATAGAATGTCCATTGTTGTTGGAATGGGAAACAGTTACTCGGCGTTTTTGCGCACTAGTCTATGAGAAGAGTGTCTGCATCTATCGTGTGACGTCATCTCCAGTTTCCGAAGTCACTTGCATTCATGAAATCCCGACCACTCAGACAGTTCAGTCGATAAAATGGGTGCATCACACGCTCTTCTTGATGAGTGTTGATGAAATTAAATGCTGTATTTTCTCGAAAGCGAAATACTTCACGTTTGATTTGGCATCCAGATTTGCCCCAGACCAGGGGTGCGCTGATCTATACGATTTTCCGAAGCCACAGGTAATTTCTGCTTTTGTTGCACCTGCCCAACTTTCGGTGATGCCTGCGTGAACTGAGTGTGATGCTTTATCGTGTAGCGATTTCCGGCGGGATCAAGATCCATACTTACTGTGGCCAATCAACAGTTGATTTTGAGTGGGCAAATGCAAACGATCCGAACGATCGACTTGTCCAATAAGGTTCTGCAGTGTTGTATGCTCATATCCCTTGGACAGCCTGACCTTGCAGTTCAAGTCGCTGAGGCATTGAACACTGAAACACGCGACTGGATCGGTTCGTGCTTTGAAGCTTTTGGGTTCGCCACACAGGCGATGAAGCTATCGCGTTTATCATTGCGTTTTCGAGTGAATATGTGCATCAAGGTAAGCATTTGTTCCAGCACATTTAGCATTGACGGCGATTGCAAGTAATGTGTTGATTTTGGATACTGCAGCACAACTTGCTCGAGTGTTTACCTCAGCTACTAAAAGTTTCTCAAGCTGACTCTGCGGATTTGACTGTACGTGTGTCATCGATTTCGGTTGTAGATTCATGTTTTAATGTCCAGTACTTGTCGTCTTTAATGCAGGGTATTTCGCTGTTTCAACGGGCTTGCACGAGCTTGTACCGTGCTCAGCAAGTTCAGTCGCTGGAAGAATTATTGACCACACTGCGATCCGACAGAAATCGTTCAAATGATATGATTTTTGTTGCATCATTGCTGCGGAAGACAGAGGTATTTCCCACAAAACCTTCACATTTTATGGTATAGATGCATTAGAGCTCACTGTCTGTTTGTGTCTTCACAACAGCCATTAGCACAGGTATTGGCATCCAACAGCGAATATGGCGCCGCATTTCACTTGCTCAAACACTCAGGCGATGGTCCGCACACGTCGCTGCTTCCGAAATGGAATGACCACATTCATGCTGCGACTTCTGCATGGAAGTCAGATCTTGAGCGTCAAAGCATTCGAGCTCCCGAGTCACTCGCACTGACGTCGTCCTGAGTAGTCGAGGCATGTGCCGAAGTCAAGCACCCGGTACACAAAACACATGCATTTATTCTTGTTCTTCTTGTTGAACCTTCGAGTGGGATGGATACATCCAAGCGTTTCAGCCGCTGCTTTTTATCAAAAGTGGTAGCAAATGTATCCAGCCAAAAATCCCATGCACCTGATTTTGTGACGTTGCCAACGATGCGGTAAAGCCTCTCGCTGACGAGGTTTTTTGCCTTTCACTTTGGCTTGCAGAGGGATCTGGTTTTTCTTTTTCGCACATTCCGCGAAGGAGGCGTCTGAGACAGAAGAAGCCGCCGAAGGAGCCGCCAGT
>JAADVQ010000598.1:0-12269 GCA_023335835.1 Elongisporangium senticosum
CAGTTGGTGCGGCTGGAGGTGCTGGAAATGCTTGTCCATGGGCCGCGCGCCGAAGCGCAGCACGCACTCCTCCGAGATAAAGTCCAACACCTTCTGGTAGATGCGCGACCGGAACTCGCTGCGCTCGGGGCCTTCTAAATATGACGGCAGCGGCACCACGATGCCATCAAAGTCCTGCAGCCCGAACGGATACGCCATCTGCGGCGGTTGCGGGCCGTTCGGCATGTGATAAATCACGCCTGCGCCGTTCGCACTGCCACCTGCCTCGTGATGCGAGAACGTCGTCGGGTCTGCGCCGGCCAGCGTTGCTCCCGTTGGAAGTCCGTGGACATCCTTGTCGTCGTCCTCGGAACCGTTCTCGCCCCGCAGCGCGCGATGCGGAAGCGCGTTTTTATCGTACGGCGCGTAGCGGGCGCCGCTGATCGCGTGCGGTGATCGCCCGGTGGCCGCTGTGTTGCCCGTCCCGTTGTTCACGGGCGACGCCCCTTCAGCCTTGGGCGACGGAGAGGCCGAGCCTGAACCCGGACGCTTGTCCTTGCGCGCCGTGCGGTTCTTGGCGTCCAGCTTGCGCTGGTGCTCGTTCTGGCGGTGGCGGTGCTCGTCGCACAGGTTGTGCGCGGCGCCGGAAGTCTTGAGAGCGCGCTCGTTGTTGCACTTGCCCGTCTTGTACAGGCATTTGCCGCGGAAGCCTAGCCGCTGGGCGGCGCCGGCGTTGCCATTGGCCTGCTGCGGCGACTTATCGGTCATGGGTGCCAGGACTCAGAGCGTCTGAGCGTTCTCTGATGCCACGGCCTGATTCCGAAATGGCCCCCTTGGGTTTGTGGCTGCGAGCGCTAAGTGCGGATGGCGGCGGGAATCAAATGCAATTAAGTGCGCAACGAGGTCGTGCGATTGGCTAAAAACAAATAGTATTTAGTATCCTTAGTCGCGTGATGTTAGTACTAGAAAGATTCTGTCACAGTGGGAAAAAACGTGACTAAAGAAAAGATACTAGAATATATTAGTATTGCCTATTGACATATTGCAAATGACTAAGTATTGCTTCGCATAGCCGGAGCAGACGGCACCGTACCCAAGATGAAGTGCCGGTTGACCAGCATGACGCGAGATTACTTGGCGCCTCGAGAGAAGCGAGTAACATCAGAATGCGGACGCAGGACGCCACCAGCATCGTCCTGACAGGCAAAGTGCACGTGCGCACTCGGCCCTGGGGATGGTACGCTCTCGCTTCTGTCTCTGCTTGTCTCTCTCTTTCGGTCGACTGACGTCCATTGACCCGCATTAGGACTCGCACGTACTTCCACTTGGAGCAATGGCAACCGCAGCCAGCGAATGAGTATGCAGCGCCGTCACCGATTTCATTCGCGCTATTCTTCAACCAGCCGCGCTTCGTGCGACGAGAGCGACTGCAGTGCATCGACTGGAACGCGCACCGTGGGATTCGCCTGCATTATGACGCGCACAGTCGTTATCGAACGGGATACAACGCGAAGTACTGGCAATTCTCTATCGAATACATTGACAGCAGACAGCGGCAGACGACACTGGTCTGCCGCGCTCAAAACGCTCACGAGTTTCGCGCCTGGACGAGCGCTCTCCAGCACGCGCTCGACGAGAGCGAAGCCACGACTCCCAGTGCGCAGCACCACTACGCGAAGCACCTCCAAGAGGAAGAGGTCAGCGTCTCGCGCTTCAATTCGCTGAAGAAAGTATCCCATCGATACGTAAAAGCGTTCTACGACCACCCCGTGGGAAAATTCCTGACCCGCTCGCGCGAGTTTCTCCATGCTTCAGAAGCCACGGCGCGTGATGAGAGCGACAGTGAGTTGATTAGCTTCCTTGGACGTCGATTGAGCTTTACAAGCGCTAGTGGCAGCACTGTCGTATGAGACAGCAAACCCAATAGACTAGTAGACACAATGCGTAGCTCAACACGGAAGGCTTGCCACGTACCCACACGACGCATTGAGTGACTAGAGCAATAAGAAACATGCTAACTATGCTGTGGATTTGATTTTAAAACGCGTGGTACTCCTTCACGAACTGCGCCAGCTGCTGGGCCAGCGCTGCACGCAGGGGCGAGGAGCTGGACGTGAGTGTGGCGTGCAGCGCCTTGCCCGTCGACGACTGGTAGCGCGTAGGCACGACCGCTTCGACGTCGTAGTCGCCATCAGTGTCCGAGCTCAGATCGAGGAACTTGAGATCGCCCTTGACCGAGCTGCCGTCCGCCAGCTCCAGCGTGCACTTGAGTGTCAACGTGAAGTCGAAGATGTAGCGCTTGGCGCCACGCACGACAGCGATAGATGCATCGCCCGAGAGGTCCGTGAGCTCGTCCACACGCACGACGCCCTCCACACCCGCATTGGCAGCCAGCGGCACTGACACGGAGGGCAGCAACTTCTCAATCGTGGCCTTGGCCCAGGTCGTCATGTCCTTCTCTTCAAACGTGTTCCCCTGGTTCCAGGCGGATCCGCCGTCCACGTTCTTGATCTGCACCTTGTTTGGGTCTTCCACTTTCTTGGGCGCAATGTCGCCGATCAAGCGCTTGGCTTCATCCGTGAGCTCGTTGTTAAAGAATGTTGTCACGCGGCCGTCGGCCAGCTTCTTGTACCCGCGCACATGGCCCGTCACGTCTTCCGCGTCTTCACCCTCGTCGACATTGCTGATGGTAGTGGTCGTCGTCTTCGTGGTGGTCGTGGCCGACTTGGGCACCTCCACACGCGTCACGGTCTTGGTGGACGTCGTGGTCGGGGCCTTAGGCGCCGCCTTCTCCGTGGCCGCCAACTTTTCCACCTTTGCGTACAGCGTGGTCACCGACTTGTTGCTCGGCTCTATCTCCTTGGCGTGGTTCAGCACAGCCAGCGCGTCCTTGTATCGCTTGAGCTTCTCCAGCGCCTGGGCCTTGCGGAAGTAGCCCTTGGCGTAGCTGGCGTCCACGTCAATACAGGCCTGCGCGTCTTTCAGCGCCTGGTCGGCCTTGCCCATAGAGCAGCGCGCGGCCGAGCGGTTGGCCAGGAAGATGTGCTGATTCTTCTGCACGTTGGCGCCGTTGAACTCGATGGCCTTACCGTAGAGCACCTCGGCCTCCTCGAACGCCTTCTGCGTGAAGGCAGCGTTGCCGCGGCGCTTGAGCTCGTCCAGCAGCCGCACGAGCGCCGCCTCGTCCGTGGGTGCCGTGGCGCTCAGTACGTCCGCGTGGCGCGAGAACGGGAGCGCTTCGCCGCCAAACATGCCCTCTCGATCTGCCTCTTGCTGCTGCGTTGGGAAAATGAGCCATGGCTGTGAGCGGATATGCTGCCCATCCGCTACGGACGGTTCGGCGGATGGGCAAGTCGACTTGGGTCGCGGTTCCAGAACTTTCGACAGTGGTCATAACGAAATAAGGTGTGCTGTTGGCCACATGTTTCAAAATAGGGATCAGTCGTGCGATTTAGTATCAGATGAAGTGTCCGTAATGAGAAAGAGCGTCATGGGGTCTTCGGGCGCGAAGTACGCGATACGCTGTGGCGGCGCGTTCGGGTCGACCACTTTGGCTGGAACCATGAGAACAGAGGGCGCCGATAGCGTCTGGAACTGGGAGTAGATGGCGCGCGAGTTTTCCAGCAGAGGCTCCACGTGACGTCGGAATTCCTCAAACCCAAGGCCCTGGACATCATACCAGAACACGATATGAGAACTGCTTTCATGCGCATACAGCGACTACCAATGCGGTAGTACCAGGAAATCGAGACTGAAGGTGCCCACACCCACTAAACCTCCACCAGGCACGCGATTCACGTGGCCGCGCCAAGAACAGGAGCCTGAATAGATCATACTACGTGAGGCGAGTCCAGCAGCTCATTGCAGGCATGTGCATACCAAATAGGCTTATGTTGAAGGACCAGCCACGAATGGCGTAGTACGGCAGCGAGAAAGACTTGTAGGCCGTATTCCTGGAGGTAGCGTCCGATACAAACACGAGTCTGTACTGGGACATGTAGCAAATGCCTTGACGGCCGTAGAAGCACCCGCCCTGGCCTGGGTACCCACTGCACCATCATCCACCGTCAGCCTCTCACGAACGCAGCAAGAGAACCAGAGAGTCTGCCTGCGGAGCCGCCTTACTTGCCGCTCTCGACCGTGAGCTTGGTCTGGCGGATCTGGAAGAAGAAGTTCTCGTACGGAGACACGAGGTACGGCATCACGCCCTCATGGAGCTGCACGTTCAGACTCATAATTGCGAATAAAAGAAACCTTGTTCTCTCGTGTTCTTTTAAACCTCTTGTTGATAGTTGCCTTTTGTTCTTTTATTCCCAGCCCAAGGGGGCCACTAATTCCCCACTTTGTTAAACGCAGTATCATGGTCATGGGCTCCCGTCGTGTGCTGCGCTCGCTGCTGTTGCGCGCTGTCCAGACGCAGCCGCTCGTGCGCCCCGCGGCCTCGTCGGCACTGCTCTTCAGCCAGAGTCGCTCTCTGCACGCACTGCGTTCGGTCGTGCACCTGCGTTCGCATGAGGCTGCCCGCACTCTCGGTAGATATGTCCCTTTCCCTTCACTCGAGGTTTCCCTTTGTGACCTGATGTCGCTCTCTGCTGCCACCAGGTGCGGTGCGCACCATGTTCATCCAGACCGAGTCGACGCCCAACCCGCACAGCATCAAGTTCCTGCCGGGCAAGGTCGTGCTGGACGAGCGCTTCACCACGGGCGTGGATTTTCTGCCCAACTCGCCGGAAGTGCGCCAGTCGCCGTTGGCCAAGAAGCTCTTCCAGATCGACGGCGTCACGCGTGTTTTCTACGGCAAGGAGTTCATCTCTGTCACCAAGAACGAGGACGAGGACTGGGATGTACGTGGCTTGCATCGTGGGTTTTCCTAGTTGTATGGCGAGTCTGATGGGATGTCGATGTTGATGGTGTTTGCAGGCCTTGAAGGCCGATATCTTTGCCACGATCATGGACTTTTACGGCTCGGGCGAAGCTGTCATGAGCGACGAACCCGTCATCACGGTTCGTGATTGTTTGCGTTCAGTTTTAATGAATGAGATCTGATATCTGATCTGCTATGCAATAGGATACGACCATTCTTCCGGAAGACGATGAAGTCGTGGCTATGATTAAGGAGCTGTTGGAGCAACGCATCCGCCCGTCGGTCCAGGAAGACGGCGGTGATATCTTCTACCGGTACGATGAAAAAAGCTGACGCGAACGAAAACTATGGCGGCACGTTTAGCAATGTTCTGACATCTCACTCTCTCCCTCCCTCTCCATCTTTCTGCTTCGCGTTTAGTGGCTTTGATGAAGAGACCGGTATCGTGCGTGTGCAATTGGCTGGCTCTTGTGCTGGCTGCCCAAGCTCGTCCGTGACGCTCAAGAATGGCGTGGAGAACATGCTCAAGCACTACATTCCGGAAGTGCGTGGCATCAAGGAAGAGGAGGACGAGGGCCTGAAGAAGATCAACGAGGACGAGTTCTCCTCGTTTGAGTCCAAGCTGCGCGCAGCTGGCATCCCGAGCGACTAGAAAACGCGTTTCATTCGCAAAGATCCGTCAAACGAAAGAAGAAGAAAAAGAAAGAAGGAAAAAAAGAAACAGAAAAAGGGGCAAACTTCACCACGACATTGTAGCAAGCGGCGCGATTGAAGAATCGAACACCCACGTGAATCAATGGTAGATACTTGCTGGATCCGAACTGTGGTGGTGTTCTGGTGTGTTTTGTGCTGCATGAATGAGCAAGAGAATGACCTCTGGATGGACAAACAGACGCGTGCTTATTTTATCTAGGTGTTTCAAGAATGCGCAGCGCGAAGACGACCAACCGACGGGCTGTTGCTCCCACTCCCCTTTCGCTCGCACGTACCAGCCATGAATAGTGCAGTCTAAAATTACCGATCCCGTGCGCAGCGGGTGGGTTGGTGGATTTTCGACCCTGCGTAGTCCTGTCT
The DNA here is from genome assembly GCA_023335835.1 of Elongisporangium senticosum. NCBI lineage: Eukaryota > Oomycota > Peronosporomycetes > Pythiales > Pythiaceae > Elongisporangium > Elongisporangium senticosum. The sequence continues at coordinate 5,918 of JAADVQ010000598.1, forward strand.
CCGTCGACCGACGGAGAAATAATGCGCATACTCGCTCTGGGGGTCGCCGTGGACATCAAAGCTTAGTTTTTGCGACTCGCTGCGAACGAATCTCATCGTAAACATGTCCAGCGACGACGATAAGAGGTATGTGGGGTGTCCGTTGGAGTGCTCAAATTTGTTTGCAATTGATCATCAAACGTCATGGTCGTTATTTTTTGTCCCTTGCAGGCCGTCGCCTAAGCGATCGCTTTCGTGCGCTGGCTTGGACGATCTGGACGATCTCTTCGGCGGACTAGAGCAGCAGTACAGCCGCAAGCGGCACCACAGCCTGGGCAGCAATAGTATTCAGGCACCACATCCCCCGAATCGAGTCCGCTTGGGATCTGTAGACTCCGCGACATCAAACGGAACAATGTTTGCCGCCTCGCTCTTCTCACAGCAGCAGCCTGGAGTTCCGCGTCGTCCTGATATCTCTTCATCCCCCCTGTTTGATGACGGTATGCGAATTACTTGCCGCGTGCCTTGAAGCAGGACGGGCGGAGACTGAGCGAGTGCATTTTCTATGGTATTAGGATCAGTGGCAGGAACTTCAGATCCATCGCCCACGCCAGCATTTGAACCGACGTTTTCCAATCAATATTCACCAAGTGACAAGACGCGCTTTCAGCAATCAGCAGCAGGCAGCAGAGGATCCTTTCAATTCTCAATGAATCCTCGACAGCCGCACGAATGCTCACCACGCGAAGACTACCTCGTGCAGGCGTTTGGCCCATCTGGGACGATGAAAATTCATTCTTTCAGTGAGTCATCAAACAATCAAGACGCCAAAAGCGAGCCGCAAGATAATTCTCAAGACCGCAAACAACAGAAGCCCAGTGAAGGCCAACTGGAATTATTTGCGGAGCTGAACAACGACGATGATATCAGGTCAGCTCAGCTGCAATATCAACCTCAGATAGCTTCCCCGTCTTCAATCCACTCTTCATGCTTTCCAGTTGGGTCTCACGAGCGAGGCGCTGACACTGGAGGACGATTTCATTCAAGCGTGTTGCAGGATTCTCCAGTACCACAGCGGCTTCAACAGCGCCGCGCGTCCGCCTCAGCTGCTGTTTCTTCGTCACATGGCAATCAAAACAACGGTCATCACGGTTTACCGCCAGTCAAATGGATGCGTGGAGAAGATGACCGACTGCGCGAGGCTGTCGCCCAATTTGGCGGTAAAAATTGGAAAATGATCGCTGAGACATTGGGCAATGGTCGCACTGATGTGCAGTGCCTGCACCGCTGGAACAAAGTACTCAAACCGGGTCTGATTAAAGGCCCCTGGACCGCAGAGGAAGATCGCATCCTGTTGGGCCTAATTGACCGATACGGTGTGGGCAAAATCCGCTGGTGCGATATCGCGCTCCACCTTCCAGGCAGAATCGGGAAGCAGTGCCGTGAGCGATGGTCCAACCATCTTGATTCCAACATTCGCAAGGGTCAGTGGACCCATGAAGAAGATGAGACCGTGTTCCGCTGTCAGGAAAAGCTTGGAAACAAGTGGAGCGAGATCGCCAAATTGCTACCCGGACGAACGGAAAACGCCGTCAAGAATCGATTCAACTCTGCAGCGCGACGTAAATGGCTCATGGGCGAGACAGCGCGAGCCCAGAGCAGCAACCAATCGGGCGGACCACCACCAGCACCGGTACCAGCATTGCTTTCAACGTCGCCACCACCAAGACGAGCACCAGTGTCGGGGCAACGCCGAGCCACTCAGCCCTCGCTTTCAGCCTCGTCTACTTTCCAGCAACTGAAGGCTCCAGCGTTCCAAACAAACCTTTCTCAGTTGCTTTCATCCTCTGCGAGACAATCGCAAGCGATCCCACCGTTGTTATCAGAGCCTGGAGCTGGCCATCACCACCAATTTGACGCACGCGTTCCAACGATAGACTCGACGCCAGCCCAACTACCATCGGCATTTGCACCTCGGTCTATGAATTCGCTCATGATGCGATACCCCCCTGCTTCAATTTGTATGAATGGCGGTCGTCCTGGTGTTGGACCTCACATGCATCCGTATACGTCTTCACCGACAATACAATCTGCACCAACTTCTACCCTACTACCGCCATTCCGACTGACGCCGAACACCGACCGACTGGCACCGCCACCGTCATTGTCTTCGATGACTTCCATGTCAAACCTCTTGTCCCAAGCTTCACCTGTTTACGACGCGAAACGCTTACCCTTCAGCTTTAATGACTACAAGTCCAGCCAGGAAAACGCTGCCTTCCAAGGCCAGCAGGATCTTCAGTCAAATCAATTGCTCATGCCCATCACGCCGGTCGACAACCAGGAAGAAGAGGTCGATATGGAGGAGGAGGGAGACCAACAGCAGCAGCAGCAACAACAACAACCGGACGCTGTAATGGATGACCACATGACCCGATTCCTCGATAGTGTCGCGCTCGAAGAAATGATTGAATGATCCAAGCCGTCTCGACACCAAGACTACCATAGATGGCCTCGCCCTACTTGACCTGCATCATCGTTATTTAATAGCGCAAAAAACTATCGTCGTAGAGTAGCCAAGTAAATCCAAATGCACACTCGACGACATTTGAACGCGTACATCTACTTGATAAGATGTGAATTTGTCGTTTACAGTGCGATTACTTCGGACTTGGTAGCGTCTGTCTCGCCTGGCTTTTGTTCGGCTTCAGGCTCGACAGACGCCGCACCAGTATCCGCACCGGCAGGCTCGAGAGTGACCGAATGGATCACGTCCAATCGCTGCTCGTTCACATCCTGTCCACCGAAGAAGTAGAGCTGCTTGGATGTGTGGTCAGCAACTACGCGGTGGCCCACACGAGCTGGCAGCGCTTCAAGCAGCGATGCGTCAGCGTCCGATGACCGATTCACAGGCACCGCTTCCCATTGCCACGTGGTCGTGTGCAGCATGAAAGCGTCCTGGAACACGCTCTGCTCTCCTGGGTCCTCTTGCTGGGGATCCCACCCGCCACATATAAAGATATCAGCTTTGGCATCGCCCACGAGCGTCGCCGAGTGACCCGTGCGTGCCCGAGGCGGTGTCCCCGTGACGCACGGATGGAACCAGGCCCACGTATCCGCCGCGTTCGGCTTCTTCTGCAGCACGTGCACCGAGTTGAAGCACTGGTCCATGTCGTTGCCGCCAAAGTACACGATGCGGTCGCCCGTGATGGCGATTGCGCTGTGGTACGTGCACGGGTTGGGGGGCTTGCCTTCGATCTTGACGTTCTTCCAGTTCCACTCGTTGGTGTCCAGCACGTACACGGTGCTCTGTCGGTTGCGACCCTGACTGCCACTGAAGAGAACCATGTCATCGCCCACGACCGTGCACGTGTGGCCGCTTCTGCACGCATTAGATAGCAATAGCACATAGCGTCAGTCATACCAGCTCCAGCAGCCACAAGCAGCCTGTCTTTCTTGCGCTATCGAACCTCGCTTTCGGGCCCGCGCCACTCACAGCGGGCGGGTACCAGAGAAAGCACTCGGTATCCAGCACCATGATGTCGGCCAGCACATCGCGCTGGTCTGGTGCTAGCATGCGCTCGCCGCCAAACACCAGCATCAGGTGCTTGTTCTCGAGGTACACGGCGTCGTGCCACGTGCGCGGGATGCTCTCGCAGTTGAGCGGCTGGCTCCAGCTCTGGGTCTTGAGATCGAACACGTGCAGATCGCCCAGCGTGAGTTCTGCATCGTTGGCGCCGCCGTACACCACGACGCGGTCGTCCGAGATCTTGGTGACCGTGTGGCCCCAGCGCTCGGCCGGCTGCGTGCCCTGCGGTGTCACTGTCTGCCACGAGGCGCGCACTGTGGGCTCCAAATGAGCGCTCAGCGTCTTTTGGTTCTTGCCAGTCGCTTTAGCTGGTCGACCACGCTTGGTGGCGGTATCGGGCGTCTTGGCCGCCTTGCGTGCGACAAGCTTGGAGCCTTCGGGCTTTGGCTGGGGCGTCGTGTTCTTGTCGCCACTGCTGGTCTGCTTCTTGGCTCGCTTGGTCGAGAGTTTGGCTCGAGAGTTGGGCGTGGGCTGCGACGCAGAGAGCTCTTCGGTGCTGGGGATGGGGGCCAGAACCGATTTCTCGGGGCTCGTGAAGGCCAAGGACGACGCACTGGGCGGCTTGGACAAGGTCTCAAGCGCGCTCTTCTTGCTCCGCTTGCCCTGTGCCAGCACCGGAGGATTGGTGTCCATGACCACGTCCTCATCGTCATCCGCTGCGGTGTCAAAGATGGCCTCAATCGGTCGCTTAGCGCTGGGCTCAGGCTCGGAAGCAGCAGTGGAGCTCTCGGTCATGTCAACCACGGACGCTGTGCCTACAACAGCCAAACCCTAAGTGATTGCACCGCCACTTGTTGAGCACAGGAGATCGGCCGCAGTACCTCTGGAGAGCAGGATCTGGCCCGTGAAGCTCTGGCATTGGATCGAGAGCCGCCCGCCGGCGAACGCGAACTGGATGCCTGCGAGCGTCGTGGGGATGTCCACCTCCACGCCTACAGCAGCAGCAGACGCAGAGCGTCATTATGCGATCTCAAGCGCCGTCTGAGGAGAGCTGGCAACACAGAGAGAGAGTCCACGGACCTTCGAAGCTCAGCAGCGGCATTTTGGATCAGATGAATAGCAGTTGGCGCGCTTCCCGCCAAATATAGAGGCTTGTATTCAGCGCAGTACTGTAAACCATCCAACTGTCAGAGTACCGGTAAAATAGGTACAGTGTACCCATGTAGTGGAGAGCGAATGGTGTCATATTGGGTAATTTATCTAGGCTGCTGTGGCGCTGCTGACCTGAGGCGCAGTGATGACGAAGGAGGCGCGCACGTGATCGCGCAGCATGCGCTCGTAGCGCTGCTGTGCTGGGAAGAGCTGGTCGTACGGACCACTCAGCACGCCGTTGAGGTCAGCACCAGGATCATGGGCCCCCCAGCGGCTCCAAACGTAGTACAGTGTGGTGGAGGCTGCTGAAGACTTCTGCCAGAGTCCAAGCGATTTTCCTGTCGGTGCTGATGGAGCGGTGATGCCGAGTACCTGGAGCACGTGGAACTCTGTGGACGAGGCGCCGCCATCGGATCTCGTAGCTCTCGACCGCTTGCCGCTCTGCCGTTGCAGATGCACGCCTAGCACCACGTGACTTCCACGGGCAGTGCTGCCTACGCGCTGCAGAGCCAGCGGGTCAATCGTGACGCTGAAGTCCACATCCAGAATCGAAACTGCTGCTGTCGCTTCTGCCTCTGGTGTGTTTGGATTCTCCAGACCCTCTTGACCGTTATCTGGTGACTGAGGCGCTATCACACGCTCTTGATCGCCCACGATCCGCTGGAAATGGCGTCTCGTGAGGAACCCACGCGCAATCGCCTGGATGGAGACGGCAGCCATGGATCTCGTCATCAAGTGGACCGAGAAGTGCTCGCGAACGGCCAATTGGATCACGCGAGCCGCTTGGTGCCTCTGAGCCTCGTGAGCGTGCTGTTCAAGCTGTTCAAGCTGCTGGAACATGCCCAACTTGCATGCGTGGAGCTCGTTGTTTTGCAGTCCGGACTGCGGATCATCCCAGGGCAACGCCACCAGCCATTCGAGCCATCTCCGTGTCATACAGAACTCGGTCGAGTCCTGCTCCAGCGCATCCAGCTTGGCGATCTCGAGCGTGATCGACTGGATCGCATGGTCCGGTGCCTGAATACGCGCCAGCGAGGCTCGGAAGTGGTCGATCACCTGTTGTTTGGCCAGCATTTGCTGTTTGGCCTGCAGCTGCTGGTGCACGCGACGCTTGGCCTCGTTGTGAAGCGCTTGCGTTTGCTCCAGCAGACGCTGGACGCCAGGTAGCGCATGCAGACCGAGGGACTCCTTGAAGTAGTTCTCAGCCAGAGCGTATTTGCGCTGGCGACAGCACTTCTTGCCCAGGTCGCGCGCTAGTGCGGCATCGAGCACTCGGTCCTCGTTGGCCTGGTTGTCTTCAACCTGAGTAGGCACGTTGAACGGGGCGACATTGCCCAACGAGAGCCCCACAGCTGACGTCGTGGGCTCGGCCTGCGATTGTAGGACGTGCAGGATCGTGTTCATCTGCATCTGAAGCTGCTCGATCTGCGAGTTTTGCGCTGCGCACATCCTCCGCAATTCCTGCTCGCGCTGCTTGGCCGCCTGCTCGTGTTGCTGCATAGCTTCAAGCGCTTCGGATAGACTCGACACCTGCTCGTTCATGGTCTGATTCTGCCGCTCCAGCGCCTGCGAATTAGAATGCGACCGCTGGGCTTCTCGTCGCAAGTAGGTCACTTCTAGCTCTCGCTTCACGACCTTGTTCTCAATCCGATCCAGGTACAGACGCGACACAATCTGCCGCCCTTCTTGCCC
>JAADVQ010000599.1:0-12262 GCA_023335835.1 Elongisporangium senticosum
ACACACTTTCACCAAAACATAGTCACAAAAACAAAAACACAAACAACAACGCAAACACAACACACACCACGCCACAAACACCAACACACACCAAAAACCACAATAAAACCAGCACACCAACGGATAAAACCTGTGCCACACTCGCATCGCCTCTGCAAAATGAGCGTGGGAATCCATTTTTCCGATTTTCTAAAAATAGAATGGCCATTTTTTTTAAAAAACAATGTCGCTTGAGATTGGCCAAAAGGGTTTACATGTTTGAAGCGTATTATGCTTTTGCGTCTTCGTCATTATTTTTTTGCATCCTTCACTTAGTAATTTCTGCCGCTACTTTTTTAAGTTTGAAACCCCTATTAGTATTAGTATTCTGTAATACAATAACAGGCACTTACTATTAAAAGTTGGTGTTTCCCACTTTTCCATCAGTGTGGATTGGTCGTGTATGTTATTGCTTCATCGGCAAATAGCTTCTCTATGTTTCGCTCGTCTGCATTAGGATCATCATCATCATCGTCTTTATCATCCGGTTCATCGTCATCGACCTCGTCCTCCGTCAAGTTGTCAGTCTCGTTCTGCCGTTGGGCTGTGAACATGCTGAACATTTGCGTTTCTTGGAACCGCTGGATGTATTCGGAGACCTGCTCGCTGCATCTACGTCCTGATGGTGTTGGTGGATCTTGAGCAGGCGTTGGGGGAAACAAAGGGGTCTCCAGTGTCGAGCTCTCTCCAGTGGCGAAAGCGCAAATGGATTCAATGTGGCGGTGGATCCGCGTGCACATGATCTCGCAGGCCTCAGTCTGCTGGACGCTTGGGAAATCCGGGTCTAGGTGGTTCTCAAACACTTGGGCCGAGAAGTACTGCAGCTCGTGCACCAGTGCGTCGCAGCCAGGCAGCTTGAGCTCGTGGTAGTTCACGAGATCGTCTTCGTGCATGCAGAGGTTGTTCTGGTCCATGTTCATCTCGATCACTCCCCTCATGGGACTAGTCAGCGTGGAAAAGTTGGGGATGTTAGCAGAGCCGATTGAGACACGGCCGGCAATCAGAGGCACCGGCGCGTCCAGAAGCTCATCCAGTCGCGGCGGCAGCACCGTGATCACTGGGCCGGCCCATTGGAGAGGATCTAGCAACGTCGTCAAAGCCAACACGCAAGAGCTCACGATGTTGACGTGGTCCGAGACCACGAGTACCTTGTGCTCGCAGCAGAGACAGCCGAGCAAGAACAGCACTTGATCCACCGATAACAGTGCAAACAGCATGGGCGCTGCATACTCGAGCAGAAGCATGCGTCGTTCCATACTGACATTCTCACTGTGCGGGCGGTGAAACGCAAGATGCGTGAGCTCCGGCGCAAGAACCATCCGGCTCCAGCCGCCCATGGAAGGAACGCGCAGCTGCTTCAGTCGCCCCATGATCGTTTCGAAGTGGCTAATGAAGTCTTTGACCGTCAATTGAGGCGGCAAAGTGCGCTTCTCCTTGATCGCAAGTGCGTTCTCTTGGGCTTGTTTTTTTCGCCTTGTATCCCACAGAGCAGCAATACCGAAAAGCACCTTGAAAAAGAGTCCAAAGAACGGATACGGACTCAGCAGGCACAGGCAGCACTGGGCCAGCGAATTCTGCTGAGCATCGGAGCCTCCTTTCTTCTGTGTGCCGCCAGTTGCTCTGCTTAGGCTCACGCCATCACCTTTGACGACGGATTCTTCGTTTGGAAATAGCGGGCAGTTGATGCAGATCGCGTAGGTGATCTCTGTCGGGTTGCTTGCGCTCGCAATCGTCAGCACAAAGGTGGAGTCAGCGCTGCGGTATGTTCGATGACGCTCTTGTAGCGTGCGTTTGAGGTGCGCAACAGAAAAATCATCGGCTTGGGGAATGCGATCGCCGTATGGAAAGCACAGCTCCACGAGCCCTTCAAGTTCTGGAACCTCCAGCGTTGAGGTTGGAAAAAATCCGAGCAGCCTGGAGGCTGCGCTGGGGGGTCTGGCAAATGCATTCGCTTCTGCTCGGGGCAAAGAGGCCGACGGAACATCCATGGACATGCTGCTCGGTGTAGCCGGCTGCGCGATACCACCGACCGTAGCAGAGCGCAAGCGGGCGAACCACCCGTGTTTCTTCACGGACGCTGGAGCACCAACCGCTGGTTCTTCCGCAACAAAATCCACGAGCGTTCTCAGCTGCTGGTTCGATTCGTCGTCAGTGAGACTGCCACTCCCTGGCTGAACCAACGAAACCTCATCCCCAGCTGCACTGAGCGTGCTAGTCGGAAGCAGTTTGGGTGGATGCTGTGGTCCCTCGGGAACACTTCGCGTTCGTCGGAAATCTGCGGCTTTCAATCGTTGGGAGATCGATTCGAACGCGCTTTTCTTGGGTTTGGCTGGAGTTGGCCCTGTGAGCACGACCGCATACTTGAACAGTTCACCAAGCGATCGGTCCTCGTATCCAGCAAAGGCTTCGAAAGCGCTGTCGTGGTGGATCTGATTGTTGGCTTCGTCTCTCCTCGGCTGATCTGGCATCGTAATTGATGGCCGCCACTCAGGAACTGGATCTTGCACTGGATTTGAAGATGAATACGCGCGAGGGTTCAAGCCTTCAAAGATCTCGCGTAGCGAGTGGACTTTCCCGGACTCGGCGCGCATGAGAATGCTGCTGCTACGGCGAACGACGCGCACAGGTCGATCGGTTGATTCCGATAGCAATTGGTCCACACTCATGGTCTTCTCCAGAACCCTCACATGCTTTAGGTGCGTGGAGTCCTTATTATCTTCTTGATTGGAGAGATTGTGTCGCTTCCGCAACGTATCGATCTTTGTCTGGAGCACTATGCATTTAGAACAGGGGCCTGTACTCTGATTTCAAGCCAGTGAGAAATGGGCTTGTGGTCTCAGAAGGGTAGCCCACGTACCTCTGAGTCGCATTGTGCCTTGAAGTCACGGAATTGGGACGAGAGCTGTTGGTAGCGCATTTTCTCATCATGCAGCGTTTGCTTCATCTCCTGAAGGTTTGCACATTAGATGTTGATTGGGCGAGCAGGGTCAACATTCAACCATCATTCACCCGCAGCCGTCGTCCCAGCTCTTGGTTGACCTGTAAACCAACGAGTCAGTCTGGTCCTGAGGCGTGCATAGAAACACAGCAGCAACACTTTACCTTGATCTCCTTCTGAAATTTGCGCTTCCAGTCGCCTCCATCGCTTCCCACGAGCATTGCACGCTTCAGCAGCCAATGGTCGACTGGCAGATCAGAGCTGGAGAATGGCGCCTAGAGACATGGGATGCTTTTTAAAGCATCCCATGTCTCTTGGATCACGAAACGCTCTGTGCCTTTGTCCAATAATATCAAGAATGATAATACCTCTCAGGTGTGCTTTGTGCAACGCTCGAGCTCCATTTCTGATCGTTATAGAAGCGCTTTTGCCATCTATCGCTTGAAACTCCATGGACGCATCGCAATCGCGAGGCACGATCTCTGTGTGTTTCCTTCTGTTGTGGGTTGTGTTTGCTGTTTGTGTCGCGGTATTTACCGGAGCTCGACCTCAAGATCACTGACCATCTTCTCACGAACCAGCAGCTGCACGTATCACCAAGAGATCGAGTCAGTTGGGAATTCAAGAGTCACAAGTTGTCGATACGACTGAATGCACGAACCTGCAGCTTGTCGATCTCTTCGTTGGTCAGGTTTCGGTCCATGTGGCGGTACGTGATGCGGTAGCACTTGCTCTCACGCTTGGTGTTGGGGTGAACGAACTGATCGACCACAGCCACCTGATACACGAAGCGACTTCGAGTTAGCAGTGCTGCTTACATAACGAAGCGCAATGATGGAGCTCGCACCTGCTCGACAAGGTCTCCAGCCACATCACGAACGATCTCGTACAGATTGTTCTCGTGGAAGGCTTCCGTGTGCCAGAAGCTCACGTCCTTGTAGCACTCCGGGTACTTACTGTAGGGCTTGAACTTGGTGATCTGGCCGTCCTTGAACTGCGAGATGAAACGCTGGTCTTCCGACCAGAAGAGGCGGATGTCCGGGATGTCGAAAAGCACCATAGCGAGACGCTCGAGACCGAGGCCAAACGCCCAACCGACGTCCTCGCCCAGACCGGCATTGCGGATAATCTCTTGGTGGAGCACGCCGCAGCCCAGCACTTCGAGCCAGTCGCCCTATGATGCGCACAGACAGATTATAAGTACTGCGTCATCCCAAGCAGTCAGAAGAGTTGTGCTACGACGTACGTTGAAGAAGATCTCGAGTTCAATGGACGGTTCCGTGAACGGGAAGTAGGCTTCCACCCAGCGCATCTCGACGTCACCGAACAGCTCAACGACCATGCCTTCCAGCGTCTTCTTGAGCTCCTCCTTCACGAACGCGATCTTCTCCTCACGTGGCGCAGCCTGATCCAACTACAGACCATTCGTTGTATCTCAGCAACCAAATGGATCGACTTCAGTATGGGTATGGTGCCTACCTCTTGGAAGATGCGCACGCCTTCCATCTGGTGGAAGACCGGGTAGTGGCTCGCATCGATCTCGTCGCGGCGGTAGACGTCGCCGCTCACGAGAAACGCTCGGTGGCCTTGCTTCATGAGTGGTACTTCGTGGGCGCTCGTGTGCGCGCGCAGCACAGTATCCGGGTCCACGTAGTACGTGTCCGTGACCTTGCGACTCACGTGGTCCTTGGGCACGAGCATGGCGTCAAAGCAGTCGTTGGTGGACACCACGGGGTTGAGATTATCAAAGACCGCGAACTTGGGGTATCTGGTAAAGGAATAACGCCGTGAATCTCATGCCAGCGCTTCAGAGCCATGCGCAATGGGGGATCGATCATTCGTACCCGTGCGTGGTCTGGCGAGCCTCGAAGTAGCCTTCGATCTTGGTCTTGATGATGTTGAGCGGGTGGTTCTTCTTCTGGTGGATGCTCTTACCGATCTTGCTGGCGATGGACTCGCCCACGTTGCAGTACGGGTGCTTGTTCTGCATCCACTCGAGCGCTGCACAAGAGACGGCGAGTCAGCATTTGCATGCGCCATCAAAAGACAGAGCTAGGAAGTACGTACGCGAGGCGGAGGACGTGGAGGCCATGCACACAGTCTGCGAGACCGCATTGGTTTTGCGCGTGTGCAGCAGTAGCGCACTGGAGCTGGAGCTCAGTCGACCGGACGCCAATCGCAGCATCTTGTTTGAGCGCCGCAGGTTTTTGAGCCCCAGTCAATCAAACCAAGATAAGCTAGGCATGGAATGTACTAAATCAGGGTTTATGGCCTATATTAGTGTGCGTAATTAGTAGTAGTAGTAGTAGTAGTAGAGTGTCTTGACTAAGTACGCGAAGTGGTCACATGAAGATGGCAGAGCACAGCGGTCATGTTGTCCGCCTGGTCGCCAAAGATCGTGGCCGCACGGCGTAGATTGGCGTTCATGAGCATACCTGCAACCTTGTCGATGGGATCTGAGATGCGCGGCTGCGTGGTCTTGGAGCTGTCCGGATGACCCAGCAGAAAGCTGAACAGTTCACTGTACTTCCAGTTGTCCCAGATGCCATCTGATGCGACCACGAGCATGAAATGCAGTGATGACGGCTTGTCGTGGTGCGTGACTGGGTTGCCGCTGATGCCACTTGAGCTTTCAGCGTTGTTGTCGCTGCTGTCGTCAGTGGTGTGGTCGTACTGCGCTTCCTGGTCGTCCTCCTGGTTGCTGCGCTGCGTTTGCCAGTACTTGTCCAGGATCGACTCGAGCGACAGCTGCGTGACTGTGGGCTCACAGCAGACGCCGTAGGCATGCATGTGAAAATCACCGACAGATCGCGTGAATGCGAGCGCGTCAGGGAAGCGTGAGCCTGCTGGTGCAGCCACCACAGTTGCCCATTCGTCTCGCACGTTCTTGTAGTAGTCGCCGCAGGCATGCTTGCCAACCTCGCCTTGGTGTGAGACGTGGAAAATCGGTATGCGCTTGTTTCTCGGATCCGCAGTGTCGTACAAAAATCGCAATGCTGGCATTTTCGAGTCGTTCTTGCAGCGATCCATGGTGCGAACGCGTTGGAACTCGCTCTCGCTGTCTGCCGCGTGGTCTCCTGTCAGGACCAGCGTCGACTCCTCGCACGCACTGTCCGCATCGGACTTCCGCTGTCCGCTGTCTGTTCGAGTACCACTGTTGTCACCAAAGATCTTCAGGTCGGTGTTTCGAAGCACTGGCCGATCGACGCCCAGGATTGCGGTAGAGTCGCCGACGTTCGAAGTAATGATCTTGCGTCCGCCGTCCAGGATCACGACAACGGTCACTGTCGTGCCGCCACGGATGCAGGCGTACTCGTGCGTATTCCTGTCCTTGCGCATGAGAAATCCGGTCGGGTGCGCTTCCGTGACCTCGTACCCGTGTCGCTCGTAGTTGCGGCGCAGCACACCGCGTAGGAGCAGATGGCAGGACACGTACATCTGTTGGAAGACGCGCTCGGGGTCTTCTTCGAGCCGCGCGTAATCAGCCTTGGAATATCCCTCGAACTGGTTCTTGAAGAACATCTTGGCCGAGTTCGCAGCTTCGCATCCGGTTTCCTTGCCGTGGCCGTCAAAGATACCGAGCACCATCGCGCCGCTCGCCTCATCGCAAAGCGTGAAGTACGCGTCCTGATTCACGCGTCCGGCGCCGCCAGGGTCCGTGATCGCGCTCACAGAGACGCGTGTTGTGCGGTAGTCGTTGACTTCCGCCATGTGCACGGGCGTGGTCGCCACGGGCGATTCGCTGTATGCAGTGCTCATGCCTGCCTGTCTCTCGGTCCGCTTCACTTGCCACAATGAGTGTCCAGCGGTCGCAACGGCTCCTTCTCCACTCGGCCACGCGCGCCTGCGTCCAGTCGCTGTTTGCTGGTATTCGTCACTCGCGTCAGCCGCAGTCGCCGACGTCAGAGCCAAGTGACTCGTCTCCTTCTCTTTGGCTTGTACCGGCCGCCTCCAATGCGCGCACTCGCGTGTTGAAGTTTCATCTTGACGGGAAGGAAAAAAAGATTGGGGCGGGAATATAACGCCCGTGGCTTTTTTCTTTGGGAGATTGTAATCACTGCTCAGTATATTACTGAGTTGCATATAGTATATTACCAAAAATATACTCGCTAGTTATATCATGACTAGCTTGGATCACAAGAGCCGTATTTGGAGCCTCCTAACGCGCAAGAGCAGCGTACAGATGTAGACAAAAAAAGCATGGACACCCCAAAATAAATCCGTGGAAAAGAACAGCGCAGGCGAAGGAGAATTGCCAGTAACCAATCGAGCGAGAAGTCACGCCGAGCTTCCTGCATGCGAAACGCTTTTCTCGCTTTTGAAACCCCCGGTCAACGTACCGTAAATACCGACCTTTACCGGTGTCATTCGCATATGCCGCATGTACCCATTCAAGTGGTACATTCTGGCGACAGCAGAGAAGGCATCAAACGGAAGCACATCGTCGTCGACCATGCGCAGCGTCATGCGCAGCGCCGTGAACACGGAGGTGCAGCAGCTCCGGCGTTTCCTGGAGGCCGGAGCAGGCCGTACGGCTGTGCTCACTGGAGCCGGCATCTCCACGGACTCAGGCATCCCCGACTACCGCGGGCCGAACGGCGTGTACAAGCGCAATGCGGAATTCCGTCCGATTCAGTTCCAAGAGGTGCGTGCTGTCTGCCTTTGTTGTTCGATTGCTGCGGTGTGGTTCAATTGACTCATGCTATGTAGTTCATCAAGGAACACAAGTATCGCCAGCGCTACTGGGCTCGCAGCTTCTTGGGCTGGCCCAAGATCCTGCTATCGGAGCCCAACGCCTCGCACGACGCGATCACGGTGTTGCAGCAGAACGCGGTTGTCTCGAATGTGCTGACGCAGAATGTCGATCGCTTGCACTCCAAGAGTGGTGCGACTGGCGTGCTGGAGCTGCACGGCTCTCTGCATGAGGTCGAGTGCCAGACTTGCCACGACGTTCGTCCACGTCAGGTGTTCCAAGATGAGCTGGCGGCACTCAACCCCACCTTCGCCAAGTGGCTCGCAGTTAACCCCGAGAAAGGAGGTGGTGATGTGGCTTCGAGCGTTAACCCCGATGGTGACGTAGAGATCACGTGGAACTACAATGACTTTGTGTACCCGGCCTGCCCCAAATGCGGTGGCATCATCAAACCAAAGTGCGTTGATGACAGCATCCAGTTGTAGTACTCTGGTGGTACTGACATGGTCGGTGTCTTCTTGCTATGATAGGGTCGTGTTCTTCGGAGAAAACATGCCAGTAGCCGTTCGGAACCAATCGCTCGCTCATTTGGATGACGCTTCTGGGTTGCTGGTCATTGGCTCTTCGCTCCAGGTGTTTTCGGCCATGCGACTCGTCCATAAGGCCCGCGAGCGCGAGATTCCTGTTGCGATCGTGAATCTAGGCCCGACACGAGCCGATGGGTTGTGTGACGTGCGGCTGGACACCCATTGCACGAGTCTGCTCACGTCCGTCGTGGCTGATCTCCAACTCTCATAGACTGACTACACAGATCACCAAGGTTTTGGCGTGGAGAGCAATTGTTTTTTAGCATGGATATACTCACGATAGACGAAACAGGGTGTCTCCATTACAAATTGATTTTCAACCGCCAGCCACCGAACTGGAAGTTGATTTTGCTGCATCCCAAGCCTGGGCAAGAGATTTGGAGTTCAGCAAGGGCTCGCATTCCTCTTTAGTACCCGTTCCCCTGATCTTCCTCCTACTCGAACCTGTCGGCACGGAACCGGAACCGCCGCTCACAATGGTAGCTGCGTACTTGGATGTGTGGCCGATTGGGTGCGGCTGAGAGTTGTGCCGCTTCACAGGCGAGTCTTTCGGTGGGCTCTTTCTCTTCACTTGTTGCACGGTCGTCTCGTGCGTGTGGCCGGCTGCTCGTTCGGCGACCTGTTTGTACAGCTTGCTTTTGAAGGCGTACTCGTGCTTGATCATCTCCAGCTTCACGCGAGGAGGAATGCTGTTGCAAAAGCGCCAGAACATCCAGATGCCGAGGAACACGACATGCTCGCACACGAGGATCAGGATCATGCGAGTGGTGATCGAGAAGCAGGCAATATCGGGGCCAAACAAGTACCGCGTGAAGTCGCCACCGATTGCTTCTGTGATCTGTTTAGAGCACGACGGCGAGTAGAACTCCATGGCACCGGTCGAAACAAACACAAGACTGATGTTCACGATCACTCCGATGCACGCAAACATGTGGAGCACAGTGTACCACTCGCCGATACCGGCAGCCTTGCGTGGAAACGGCCGCTTGAGTGTGCGGCACAATCGAAACCCGTCTCCACGCATTTTAAGAGCGTTCACAATCATACAGGCGACCGGCATCAGCGGCCAGAGCATGGAAAACATGACGACAAAGCCGAACTGCACAGTCACGTGATGATAGTCGTCGTACGGGTCGTAGTTTTCCTGCTCGCTTTCAAACAGGATATCGCGCGCCTTGGCATTCAGCTTCTCCATCTGGGCCTCGTCGTTTTCGAAATACCGCGCCTTGGACATGTTGGCCAGATGCGCGCGGTTGTCTCGGTAAGCCATCTCGGCGATCATTTTCCTTTGGCCCACGGCCTTGACCATCTTCATGGCCTTTCGATCGACCGATTTCAGCCTCGACTCGTGATGGCGACGCTGGATCCATGGGACGAGCACAGCTATCAGCAGATTCAGTCCCTGTGTGACGATGATCGGGGTCAGAAACAGCTTCTCCAGGTCCAAGTGGTTGATGTCGAACGTGACCCAGCCCTTGCAGGGCACACAGCGCGTCTCGACAAATTCGACCGCATGCCACGACGGCGGGCATGCTCGGCATTCGGTCCCTGACCGGTCGAGGTACGGACCAAAGCAGCAATTCGCTGGATCGCTCCACAGGATCGTGTTGAGGAAATTGGTGATCGTGTCACCGGCGCCTGGGATCACGTACACGAACGCCAGCAGGAAGAACCACGTGTAGTAGTTGAGAAAATCCATGAGGAAGAGCTTCCGGACCATGGACTTCTCGAACTCCTCGTTGGTTTTCCAGTTTTCCCACTCCGTGAACGCGCGCGCAGTGTTGGTCACGATCAGATTCCACTGTACAATGTCCACGAACAAGCCGTAGAGAATGCCACCGCCGAGGATGTAGAACCACTGGGCCGAGAAGATCCCGGCGTCAGGATATCGCACTTTCAAGACCTCAAAGATCGTGATCCAGCAGGCGATGATAAGCATCATGATTGAGATCTGCAGGATCATGAACAGCACGACCAGGAAGTACGTTGGGTACCGCTTCCAGCTCGGGTACGACTGGTCCGGCAGCCCCGTGACGGGGTTGATGAACTTTTCACCGCGGAAGTTCGGGTTCCGGTACACGATCGCGCGGCTGTCCGGGTTGTTCTCCCATAAATAATTGAGCTCGTAGTTGCGGCGGGACCAGGCCTTGAGGAACCAGTAGCTCCAGACCACCGAGATGAGCACGGCCCAGACCACCAGGATGCGCATGTACATAGGCGTGCCGATGAGGCCCCGGAAGCACGTGAGCAGCACGCCCAGCACGGCGATCGGCCCCAGCGCCTTGTTGTAGAAGTCCATGAACGCGAAGTAGTACGCCACTTTCTCGCCAAAGTGCGCGCGCATCTTGTTCAGAAAGCTCGCGGACAAGTGCTCAAGCTTGCCCGTCTGGATGAACGTCTTGAGCAGGTACTTGTTGGTCTTGGTGTCGTGCACAGGGAACACGCTGTGAATGTCCGGGTCGTCGGCTGTAATGCGCGCCGCCTCGCGGATGATGTGGTCGATGACCTGGATACGGTCGGCCGGCGTCACGATCGGACTGCTCTTGACCAGCGCGTCCACCTCGCGCGTGTTGCCGCTGCGCAGCCATGTCTGGAACTTGAGTCTGCGTCCGTAGGCCGCGAGCGCGTCGTCGCTGCCGCCGCGGATGAGAAGCACAAAGTACTTGCTCTTGGGGCCGCTGCCTGTGCTCACCATGCTGCTGAAGTCGCCCTCGATCACGTCCACGTCCAGTCCATTGTCCACCAGTCGCTGCAGCACGCGGCCTTCCGGTCCGTCCTTCTCCGGAGACGTCGAGCCGCTGGACGAAGCCGCTGCCTTCTGTCGCCGCGTCACGATGGCGAAGTCGTAGACCACGCCGTCCAGATCGGTGCCCTTGAGGTACCGGTACGAGCCCGGGCGCACTTGCAGGTTGCCAGACGTGGGCGAGACCGGCGGCGCGAACGCCCACTGATCGTCCTGCAGCGCGAGGCTTACGACGGAGGACGACAGATGCCGCTGGTCGCGCTTGTGCAGCTCCAGCGGCCCGCTCTTGATCTCGATCGCGATCTCCTCGTCCGCCTCTCGGTCGTCCATGAGTCACGTGGGGCCCAAACTGATAACAAAAGATGTGGACCACGGAAGGACAGCCGCGGTAGAATTCAATCGATTTACAAGGGGTATTATTGTTAAAGGCATAGTGGCTGAGGCAAGTATTATAAATTTCAGAAAGTTCAGGTACGCATAAATAGGAGAGGCTATAGAATATGACAGGATTAGAACGTTTTGGCTGGTATGTGTTTCGTTATGGCCATCGCACACTTCGGGCCTCTCTTCCTCACTACTTGACACCAAGATCGCTGGCTACTTTAGCCAACACATAGTCTCCTAATCGAACTTAAACTGGGACGTTTCTTCCGAGTCGCTGCCGTTGCCCGGCGTCTCCATCGCTGGATAGCCCCACCGGTGGAATAAATTGAGTGAGTCAAAAGAGCTGTCCCGACAGCACATCTAGAACCGTCACATCGTACAGCGTGGGCAAGGTGCCCATGTCGACGTGTGGCACATGGCTCCAAACTGCCAAATGCGACTCATGAATCGATTGGGGTGCTGCGCAGGCGGTGGTGTGAGCTTGGTCTGTGTACTTCTTCGCTAATGTCTGCGACCTTGAGACGACGCGCGAGCTCCAACATGAAAAGATTGGTGCACAACTTGGTGTTGTTGTACACGATGGCCACCCAGCACTTGTCCTCGCATGACAGGATCTTGTCCAGATTCAGCTCAGGCAAAAGGCTGCTGACACTCACAATGCGCGATGGAGACTCACTGGTCCCGCACTTGTTGAACAGCAGAGCCGTGAATAGAAATTGGCCCACATAGTATTGGCTCTCCAAGCCAGCATCAGTCTTGCTGTAATACACGGCCGTGGCGTTGTTGATCAGGATATCCAAACGATCAAACGTGCTGCAACAAGCCTCAGCAAATGAGCGAACGCTGGTAAGAATAGCCAACCAGATCCAGCACCATGA
>JAADVQ010000600.1:0-12254 GCA_023335835.1 Elongisporangium senticosum
AGGCCGCCGCTTCAATGAGACGTATACCTCTTCAAGATCCGGCGGCCGCGGCCATTCGCGGGGTATGCGTTCTCACAGGTCGTGTCACAATAGTATCCATTTGGAAATACATAGGTTCGGTTTACAGGGTATATGTTATCAGAGGTTTCATCCCAAGTCACCAAAGTCGAGCGTTGCGCGAAGGTTGCTTGAAGCGCCCAGGTGGATCCATTCAGTCGCGCTAGTCAGTCAATGAGAGGAGCTGCTGGGCCTGGGGCTGGGCCAGCAGCACACACGGGATGCGGTTCTGCTGCCAGAAGCGATGCCTCTCCAGCATGGCGAAGCCCTCGCCTCTGGCTCTGTCGGCCCCAGGCACGCACGACTGGTCGAACGCGGACGCGCAAGAGCTGTCGGCGTCCGCATCGGCGATCACGACGCCCAGGGCGCCGGCCTGCTGCGCGTAGCGGACCTTGAACATGAGCGGCACTCGACCTCGCGTCACGAGCACCAAGCGGTTGCGCACGGAGTCAGCGTTGCGCAGCGGCTCGCTGGCGTCCAGAGGATCCGCGCGCACGATCTCGGACGAGACCTGGAAGAGCCTGGGGCTGTAGTGGCCAGCCCAGACGTCGAACGCCAGCATCGTCTCGTTGCCGTGGCGCACCATGAGCTGCTGCGTCACATCGGAGAGCAGCGCGCTGGGGCCGATCTCAGCCAGAGACGCCTGGTCCTGGCCCCGGAAGCGCACGTACGCGGGGTCACCAATGCCGCAGATCGTTGGGACGGTCGCTTTGGCTCGCAGGGCAGCAGGCTTGGGCATGGTCATGGGGTCCGTGTGTGTACTCCAGATGCCCATGCCCATGGAATTGGTGGCGGCCATGCGGAACTGGTAGCTGTTGGTGGGGAAGAGGTTGCACATGGAGCTGGCCGTGGCTCGCCAACCGCTGGGCAGCCCTCGTGTCGTGGTCGCGCTGGCCTCGATCGCGAACTCGCGCTCGTCCTGAGTGATGATCTGACCGCCAGCTGTAAGTGACGCCAGTGCGTCACGATCGCCGCTGTTGGACAAGTCGCGTACTGCGACCACGTAGAACGAGATGGCTCGCGCGCCGTCGTCGATCGGATCCATCCACTGCAGTGTCACGCATGTGGCGTCATGCGCTTGGACGACCGGCACGCCTCGGACCTCGGACGGCACGCTGGGCGGATCCGTGTGCACGCTTTTGGATCGATCGCTTACGAGACCCATGGCGTCGCCCACGTACACGCGTACCGTGAACGAGTACACGCAGTCGGCCTGCAGACCGCGCACGACGGCCTGGATGTCTTTGCCGTCGAAGTCATCGCCAAAGAGCTGCGTGGGCATCGCACTGCGCACGAGCTGCTTGTGCGTGACGTTCAGAGCCGAGTCGGCGGCTTCCTCTGCGCCCTCCAATGCGCTCTCGAGCCGCCATTCCACTTGGTAGCCGTACCCAGTGATGTCGTTCTTGGGCGGCTGGTACACGTCCTGCCAGCGCAGCGTGGCCGTCGTACGCGTAGTGTTCACGACCACTGGCGCCATGGACACGGGCAGCGTGAGCGACTCAATGTGGCGGTCCCACCGCTTGTCGTCCTGCCACAGCTTGAGCCGCTCGCGTCGCGAGAGCTGGAGCTGGTCGCTCCCAGTCTCACTATTGAGCAGGTCGCTGCGTTTCACCAGCTTGGTCTCCTTGGGCCACGTGCGGAAGGCCGTCCACAGCGCATCGCCTGGCACCGGACGCCGTGGGATCGACGTATCAAACGTTGGCGAGCGCAGAGCCAGCAGCAGTTGCAACGCGTCGTCATTCACCAGCGCTTCGACGCGGATCTCCTCCTTGACTGTGTTGAGATTGGACGCGTCGGCATAGCAGAACTGAAGCAGAAGAGCGTCATCCTGCGAGGATTCGGACGCTCGGGCACTGGCAGCCAACAAACCTGGCACAAACAGCAGATCATGGGGATGTACGTCTCCACGGTGCGTTGAGGGTATCTGCCGCAAGTGCGCACTGCTGAAGACCGTGTCGCTGGTCGAATCGTGGTCGATGCCTCCGTCAGCGTGAAGCGCGATCTCTTGAGGCGATCCACTGGAGACTGTGCGGCTTGACAGTGGCTCGAACTGGCGCCTGAACAGAGCGATCTCGACGTTGCTCGTGAGCGGCAGAGCCATCAAGTGCAGTCCGTAGGGACAGGAAAGGGCGCCTTGCTGCTGCTGTTGGCGCAGACGCACAAGCGAAGGCAGCATGAAGTCTGGCAAAGAGCCACTCGTGCGCTGCAGGTAGTCGTGCGCCATGAAGAGCGACACGCGGAACTGCTGACTCAACAGCTCAGCGCACGCTGGGTCCTGAAGCTTGAGCGGGGCTGGGCCATCATTGACTGCGCTACCGAAACAGATATCGATGAGCTGCTGCATGGACTCCCATGGAAGACCGAGAGGCGGCAGCTCTGGGGGCGACTGGAGCACCACAGGCTGCTGTCTGTCGGCGTACTGCTCGAAGAACGCCTGCAGATCCAGATCCGTCATCTCCCGACTGGGGATGGCGTCTGGTATGGCTATGGCCCCAGTGCTTGCTAGATGGGCCACGTGGGTTTGCATGGTCCGGTACTTGAGTCTCATGTGGCGCGCATAGCGTACGCGGTTGCAGTATTGGACCTCCTCCTTGGCCGTCGAGCCGCTCGCTTCAGGAGCTGAAGAGCCTGAGTCTTGTGCGCACTCGTGTGGAACGCCGAATTCCCGACAGGCTGCGAAGGCTGCGTTGAGCTGCGCATCCAGCGCCGAGTCGCTCAGCGACCGCACCAGTAGCTGCCCAAGCGATTGGCTCTGCAGCGCCGTATCTCGCTGGAACAAGCGCTCTGGTACCAGCAAGGCTTCATCATCTTCCTGGACATATTTCGTCGCCTCTGTAGGCCTCACACACGCAGCAAGACCCAAGAAGAGCCACAGCAGCGGCCGCATGGCCTTCGTGACCTTTGGTCTTGTCAAAGATCGTCTCGTAGTAGTTAACGGCTAACCGAAATCGAGCCCGTTAAGTGGTACTGGATACTGAGTTTGAAAAAGACAGAAGCGTGCGACATGTCGGAGTCGATTATTGCGTCTGATCCTGAGACTGAAGTCAATGTGGCGTTTGGTGTCCCAGCGAATCCGGTTGGTTGTTTCAATTACTTACATTGCTCGACAGTTGGGGTTATGCAGCGTAACCCGCAGTGCAAAAGCTCTCGCCAGTTGGCCATGAGCAAATATTGGCGGAAGCGTATGCCGCATGCGCCATTCCCACAGCGTCCAGCGTGCTCACAAAGATCACCCCTGCTGGTCTATGTGCCCATTGTGTCGCGTGAATCTCTCGAGCGTCTGCGTAACTTATCAGGATACCATCCCTCCAACAGTATATAGTGCTACTATACACCTATCGGTATACGCTCGCTCTCCTCCGTTCTCTTGAGATCCTTCCCTCGTTTCGATATTTGGGCTTTCCCTCTGTTCAAGGGAGATGATGCTGCCCAGCCCTTCCTTCTAAGGGCTCTCAGATCATGCCGTTCAATTTGAAGCAGAACTCTGAGCCATGTGTAACAGATGGCGCTTGGGATGGGCTCACTATGGAGGGAGTTTGGTGCGCTGGGCCAGAGCAAGGACTCTTTGGATATGGCAGCCACACGCAGCTTCCGGAGCTTCTCTCACGAGCGGACTCTGGAACCCATGGGACAGAGCCTTTAGTAACACAACGCCACGCTAAAGGTCGCGTGAGTACCCCGCTCTGGTCTGTATACATGGCTCGTCCAACGAAAGAGTTCGGTCGTCGTGTGACTTGGATATTCCAGAAAAGATTGACGTCCAGATGTGGGCAGTCGTGACAGCAGCCAAAACAGTGGATATTTGACTGGTGTATCTAAGATGCAAAATATCCTATGAAAAAATCCGCGCATTTCTAATATTCAGAGTTTTTAACATTTCGGCCCTTGTTACAGACCTCTGGCGTACTCAACCAGCAGATGAACCTCTCTATCCTGCGTTCGAGAGCCTCCAGCGACCGTATGGTCGCATTTCTGACTCGAGCGATCCAAATATGGTGAGGATTCGCTTGGACAGTTAAAACAAGGCTGTCGTTTTCCTGTGGGTTTCGGAACTGTACTACACTTTGGAAGAAAGCAGAAAAACGCCTTGTTGCATCAGGTTTGCTAAATCTGCGTTATAGAATGGCCATTTTTCTCTGACGATGTTCATCGATGGGCTCATGGACCCGCGAAGAAACCCGTTTCAAAGGAGCTCTTCCACGATTAACCGGCGTACGCCATCGTCATAACCCGCGACTGCTACCCTCGGGATCCTTGATATCCGGACTATACCGTATAGAAACATGCGGCCGTTTTTCGTTCTTTCGGCCCATCCTCTATTGGTTGGCCCGTTTGCAGCTGCGGTCGGCGAGCGTCCCATAACCTGGCCTCACTCACCGAGGTGATCGCACAGTTTATTACTTGCGCGTTGTGTGTGCGGTGCCCACCCACCCACCACATTCACTATCATTCACGCAAACTAGAACGCAGTCCGCATTTACGCCCGCACCGCGCGCGTCGAATGGGACTGCTGCTCCTCGGGATTGTACTGACCGCGGTCCTCGCCCTGGCGCTGCTGGTGCTAGTGGCTGCGGTGATCGTGAAGCTTATCCTGCTCGTGTCCGTGCAGTACACGCTGCTGATTGTGGTGGGCATGACCGCGTATTGGGCCATCCAGACGCATCGCCAGCGGTACGCCAGGGGCTTTTACTCCTGCGCCAAGGTGCCGTCCAGTATGACAGCCACGTCTGCAGTATACACGCCACCTGCAGCCGCCACAGTGGAGCGCCGACGGGCCCCAACGTGGTCGATGAAAGCGGCCGCGACCACAGCCACGGCAACGGACATCGCCCCAGAGGCGACCCCAGCGACCAACAAGTTGCAAAACAGCCGGACCCCGACCACCGAGCCGGAGGAAGTGACCGTGGCAGAACCGGCTGTCGCGCCCACAAATGACGAAGAGAAGGCCAGCAAGCAGACAACAGTTGCGGTCTCATTCAGTTTACCGACCGCAAGGATCGCCAAGAGTGTGGATGGGGACGCCGCTGTGGCCCAACTGTCGGCCACAGAGTCCGAAGACGAAGAAGCCGAAGAAAACAGCGACAGCGTATCCACCGTTCTCAGCCCCACCCGTGGCCGCCGCACGGAGTCCAAGCCACAGCTGCCAGAGGCCGCGCCACATGGGCCGCACCGCAAGATCGGCCGTCGACGTGCGGTTTCGTTGGTCGACGCCGAGAACAAGCGCCGCGTGCGCACGGAGTCGCCGGACTCGCTGCTGACCATGGGCCCCATGCGCAGCTCCTACGACGGTCCATACTCGCCGGCATCGTCCACGTCGTCGTCATCCCGCCGAGGGCCGTCGTCCCTGCAGAGCCGCGCGCGTCGCGCCACCATGGCCGACCTGTCGTCCCGCAAGGACTTCCAGAGACAGCAGCGACGCAAAGAGGACGCGGCCAAGCAGACCAAGTCCGCGGACGGCTACTGGATCGGAGATTTCCGCATCCAGCGCCAGCCCGTGACGCTCTCGCGCCGTCCAAGCACGGGCTCCCAGAGCTCGCAGAACAGCTGACGGGCTGCTGCCCTTAGACCGATACAAGCAAGTAACTTATTTGTCCCATACCACCAACAACATGAGCCCACGCAGCGACAGAAGCCTAGCTGGCAGTAGTAATTTTAAACAACGGGCCCTCCCTCCCTCCATCCGCCGTCATCTCTTTCTCGTCATTATCTGCACGTACTCCCACTGGGCGCTGGGCTCCGAGATGCCCAGCGTCTTAGCCTCCTGGTACAGCTCTGGGATCGTCATCGTCCTGCCGCTGTTGGCTCTGGCAGAAGAGCCCAGCACATTCAGCCCAACTGGACTGCTGCTCTTGGGCTCACCTGCGGCTAAAGTCGGAGGAGGAGGGCTACTGCTGGCTCGTTTGTCCACGGCCTCGGCCTCGATGGCGGCCAAGAAGGACTGCTGCCGCTGGGCAATTGTCACGGGCCGCTGCTTCTCGGGCGTCACGTCCACAAGCAGCGACAGCGAGCGATCCAACGACGTTGATGATGGCGAAGGTGATGACGCGGATGAGGAGGGCGCAAATGAGACACTTCGTGGCTGACGTCGGCGGTTCTCCTTGTCGTCCTCGTCTTCCGAGGGAGAGAAAGTGAGCGACGCGAAGGACGGGCCTTCGGGCGAAGCCGTGTCGCGTTCGATGCAGGACAGCGCGTCGTCGTTGTCGTTCGTCTTGGTCTCTTCCTGCTCCTGCTCGTCCAGCGCGCGGCTCGCGGACGCGCGATCGAACACGGGGACGGGCGAGAGGCCGCACTGGAAGCTGGGGCCAGACCCTGGCGACGCAGAGAAAGACGAGTGTTGTGGGAAGGACGAAGGGCTGCATTGCTTGGCCACACGCGTGGACGTTTGCTTGGGCTTCTTCTTCGCACGTGCCAGTGTATGCAAAGGCAACTGCAGACGGTTCATCTTGTGTTGCCGCTCTCGTAATCGCCCTTCGTGGAACGTGATGGCTTGACGACAACGCGCGTGGAGCTCGTGCAGCGGTGTTCGCGGCAGATGCGTTGGCAATAGTACACTGCTGTGGCTGCTGCTGTTGGTCTCAGGTGTTGATGCTGGTGCTCCAGGCCTCGGCCTTCTGGTGGCGGATAACAACGGCTTCTGCTGCTGCTGGGCTGCATCTGATGGCGTCTGCAGCACTTGGAACTGCGTCTCGTCCTCAAAGAAGCGCGAGTGCTGCGTCGACTCGGGCGTTGTGAGGCCAGCCGCCCCAGCCTCTGCTGCCGCCTTTTGCTCTGGCAGCGGAGAGAACTCCATGGGCTTGAGTGTGGCCAGACTGTCGATGCTCCAATTGAGATTCACTCGCCCACTGCTGGCGTCAGTCTCCGCACAGTCCTCCTCGTCGTCGTCGTCGTCATCCTCATCGGCCTTGGAAGTCTGTGCCATGGACTCCTCAAACGCTGGGAATGGGTTTCTGCCGCTGGTCTCTGGGTCAAACGGATGCCTCAGTGTGCGCCCTGCATGGTCGCAGCCGTCCGAATCCTCCACGGGCTCTGTGGCCAGCGCTTCAGCCGCCTGCGGCTGCTGTTCCATGGCCCCACGACGTCCGTTTTGGCAGCTTATGGAAAACGTACGTCACGGGTGTGGAGCTGTGTCATTAGCCAGTGGCTAGCTGATACCCTTTCCAGCCAATCACTGCGCTTGGCGCGCATTCCACTTCCCATCCGCAGCCGATGGGCGTTGCTCATGTGGCACATACTGTATTACACCAAATGCGGTGTGCGCCACACCAGACGGATGCTTGGCGCGTCCGTTTTTGGCGCCATTCCCATTCCGGCAGTCGAAAGCGCAACATGGCGGGCGTGAAGCGAGAGGCCGAGGCGCCAGCGGGGACCCCCAAGCGCACGCGCATGGCTCTGGGCGGGGCCAAGCAGGAGCCCACGACCTTCGCGGACGATCTGCAGACTATGGCTCCCATCGCCACCAAGGCCTCGGCCTGGCCGCGCCGTCCGCTGCCAGCGATCGACCCGCAGCAGGACTCGGTGGCGTTCCAGTGGATCGACATAGACATGTACGACGGCCAGCCGCTGGCGCGCAACCCGGCGGCCGGCCAGCCAGTACCTGGGCTCGTGGCCAAGGTCAGCGGCGTCAGCCAGAACGTGGGCATCATCCGCCTCTACGGCGTCACGGAGCTCGGCAACAGCGTCATGATGCACGTGCACGGTGTGCTGCCGTACTTCTACGCGGCGTGTCCGGACAACTTCGACGCCAGCCGCTGCGGAGAGATCCGCATGGCGCTGGACTCGGTGCTGGCGCAGCGCGACCGCGAGAGCAGCGAGCACTCGCGCATTGTGGGCGTGCAGCTGGTGACGGACAAGACCTCGATCTACGGCTACCAGTTCGACCGGCCCATGACGCTCTGGAAGATCTACCTGAGCATGCCGTCCTACGTGCCCAAGCTGCGCACGGCACTCGAGAGCGGTCTGGCGCTCCCGGGCATCGACTTCCGCACGTACCAGACGTACGAGAGCAACGTGCCATTCCTGCTGCGCTTCCTCATCGACCAGGATATCAGCGGCTGCAGCTGGCTCGAAGCGCCCAGCGGCACGTACACGGTGCGCACGGCGGCCAACAAGAAGTCGCTGTGTCAACTGGAGATCGACATCGTCTACAACAACGTGGTCAGCCATGCGCCAGAGGGCAAGTGGGGCAAGCTGGCGCCCTTCCGCATCTTGAGCTTCGATATCGAGTGCATGGGGCGCAAGGGCCACTTCCCAGAGGCCGAACAGGTCGGTGCTGGTGCCTAAACGGTTAGCTTGGTTGGTAGACTGACTGACTCCATGGCTTCATGACAGGACCCTGTGATCCAGATCGCCAACGTCGTGCAGGAGCAAGGAGCCGATGCGCCAATTATCCGCAACGTGTTTGTACTGAACACGTGCAAGCCCATTGTGGGCGCCCATGTGATGGAGTTTGCGCAAGAGGGCGACATGATCGAGAAATGGGCGAGCTTCGTGCAGGACGTGGACCCGGATATCATCACGGGCTACAATATCGACAATTTCGATATTCCGTACCTGCTCAACCGAGGCAAGGCGCTCAAGCTGCAGACCTACAACTGCCTTGGTCGCCTCGCATATACGTACGTGTGTAGTTGCTTCTTCTGATGTAGTTTGGGTCATTTAGCTCACTGGCGTTTTGCCTATGGAATAGATCGGCGTACATAGAGAAGAAGACATTCCAGTCGGCTCAATACGGCAAGAGCGAGAATTTCAAGACGACGATTCACGGGCGTTGCATGTTTGATCTGCTGCCAATCATGCGCCGAAACCAGCAGCTGAGTTCCTACTCCCTGAACGCTGTGAGTTCGGTATTCCTGGGGCAACAGAAGGAAGATGTGCCTCACGGTATCATCAGTGATCTCCAGCGAGGCACGGATGATGATCGCCATCGACTGGCTGTCTACTGTTTGAAGGATGCCTACCTGCCGCTGCGGTTGCTGGACAAGCTCTCGTACATCGTGAACTACATTGAGATGGCTCGTGTGACGGGTGTACCAATTGATTTCCTGATCGAGCGTGGTCAGCAGATCAAGGTCTACTCCATGCTTCTGCGCAAGTGCAAGAACGCGTCCCTGGTTGTGCCAACTCTTCCTCGCTCGCAGAATGCAGACGATGCTGGCTACGAAGGTGCAACGGTCATTGAACCCATGAAGGCGTACTACTCTGTCCCGATCGCGACGTTGGATTTTGCGTCGCTGTACCCGTCCATCATGCAGGCCTACAACTTGTGCTACTCGACTCTCGTGGCTCCTGCGGATGTGAGCAAGATCCCGGCCTCTGACGTGCACAAGTCTCCTTCGGGCGACGTGTTCGTGACGTCCAAGACCAAGAAGGGCATTCTGCCCATGATTCTGGAAGAGCTCCTGACTGCTCGTAAACAGGCCAAGCGCGATATGAACGCGGCCAAGGACCCAATGGAACGAGCTGTGCAGAACGGTCGTCAATTGGCACTCAAGGTCAGTGCCAACTCAGTCTACGGTTTTACAGGTGCCAACGTGGGCCAGCTGCCGTGCATTCCTATCGCTTCCAGTGTCACTGCGTATGGTCGTCAGCTGCTGTACCGCACGCGAGAGGAAGTGGAACGCGTGTACACAATTGAGAACGGCTACTCGGCTAATGCCCAGGTTATCTACGGTGATACCGATTCCGTCATGGTCAAGTTTGGTGTCGACACCGTTGAAGAGGCCATGCCGTTGGCCAAGGATGCGGCTGACCGCGTGTCCAAGATCTTTCCGGACCCCATCAAGCTGGAGTTCGAAAAGGTCTACTTCCCGTATCTCCTCATGAATAAGAAGCGGTACGCTGGTCTGCTCTGGACCAAGACCGAGAAGTACGACAAATTGGATTCCAAGGGTCTTGAGACCGTGCGTCGTGATAATTGCCTGCTGGTGCGACGCATGGTGGAGTCCGTGCTGCGCAAGATCCTGATCGAGCGCGACGTACCAGGGGCCATCTCCTACACCAAGAACATCATTGCTGAGCTGCTGCAGAATCGAGTGGACATTTCGTTGCTCGTGATCACCAAGGGTCTGAAGAAGACCGTCGACCAAGAGGATTACAAGGTCAAGCAAGCGCACACGGAGCTGGCCGATCGCATGCGCAAACGTGACGCTGGGTCAGCGCCTACGCTGGGCGAGCGTATCGCATACGTGATCATCGACAAGGGTAAGGCCACGCCGCTGTACGAGAAGGCAGAGGACCCGGTGTATGCACTGGAGAACAACATCCCGATCGACTGCGAGTACTATCTCAAGCAGCAGCTGCAGAACCCGCTGGAGCGCATTTTCGAGCCCATCATCGGACTCAGCAAAGTGAAGTCGGACCTGCTGAATGGCGATCACACGCGCAAGCGATCGCGTCCGGGTCTCAAGCAGAACAGCGGCGGCATGATGAACTTTGCGGTCAAGAAGCTCAAGTGTCTCGGCTGCAAGGCGCCGCTGAACGGCCAGGGCGCGCTGTGCAAGAGCTGTGTGGCCAACGAAGCCGCCGTGTTCACCAAGCAGCTGGACTCAGTCAACGAACTGGAGCATGTGTTCGCGCGCCTGTGGACGCAGTGCCAGAACTGCCAGGGCAGTTTGCACCAGGACGTGCTGTGCACGAGCAAGGACTGCCCCATTTTCTACAAGCGCATCAAGGTGCAGAAGGATCTGGGCGAGGCCCAGGGGGCTTTGGAGCGCTTCCAATCGGTCGACTGGTGAAGGAAGAAGCTCATGGATGCAGAGCTAGACTAGTTAAAGAAGTAGGCTGTAAATATGAACCAGACCTGAACCAACTACACCTTAGAGACCTCAGGCCAAGATGGACTGCTCCTCGTCGCACTCGCGATACTGTCGCGCATTGCGCTGCACCAGGTTGGCGCCCGCCGCGCGACGCCGAAACTGGCGATCTCCAGCGTACAAGAGCTGCTGCATCCGCTGCAGACCTCCCCCGGGCTGGAAGTTGGGATACGACGTGACCTCTCGGAACACGATGTTCCCGGTCTCCAGCAGTACGGGCTTGAACTCGGACCTGGCCGCTCTGATGTTGAAATGGCGCTTGGGGCCGCTCGCGTTGGGCCCTCCGCGACTGTAGGCATACCCAAGTCCGTCCGGACTCTCGTGGTGGATGGTGAACTTGCCCGCAGGTCCGTCCGGTAGGAATCTCGTCTCATTCAGTCTGCTCTGGAGGTCGGTGTGTGCGCTGAACGCGGCACTCGCTGCCGCCTTCTTGTGCGCCAAGGCCGCCTGCATGAGCTGCTTGTTCTCGTCGCTCTTGTTTAACAAAAACCGGCCCCTGGAGTCCGTGAACGCCGTCTCCGCGGCCGCTCGCTGCTGCTTGAGGGCCCTGAGGCTGTTCTGCTGCATCTGGACGTCTTCCGGAATGACGATCCGACTGGCCGCTTCTTCGATCGCACTCGCTCGCACGCACTCGGCCGTCGCGCGGTCCTTGAATCGCGACGACTGGCTGCAGTTCGGCTCCTGCTTCAGGCGGTCCTTGAGGTCTCGATGATGCTTGTTCAGGTGCTTGAAGTCGCGGTGCTCGAGACTGTCTTCAAAGTCGAACGTGATGCCGTTGACTTCCCTCCGCTCGAACTCTCCGTTCCTTCTCCTGTCCTCAATAGCTGCTTTCACCGAGGCCTCTTCTCGCCTCTGCCCGCGGCGGATGCGATTCTTGTTGAAGGAACGTGCCCCCGCCACCACTGCCCCCACAGTCACGCCTGTGGCCAGACCCGTCAGCACAGCAGTGCCAATGTCCTGGCCGCTCAAGAAGGCGGCCACGACCCCACTGGCCATTCCCGCCATCGTGTCGACCGCGACGCCTGCGCTGTGCCGCACGATCGGGAGCTTGAACCAGTCCACAGCGCTGTTCTTCATGTTGCTGGCCAGAGCCGTACTGCCGCACGCGAACGCTCCGCCCACCACTCCGGTCGCGAGCGCGATGCCCCAGCCTTCGAACGGCTTGCGGCCCTGTAGAACGTTCGTGATCGAGTTGCACGCGACCGACGCCGTCATGGAGCCGCCCATGATGCACGCGCTCTGCGTCGCCTGGATGGCCCTAGCGGACCAGGTTACGGCCTCCGTGGCCCCCTTGGCCATGGCGCCAGCTCCAGCGCCGATACAGCCGCCCGCGAAGCCCGTGACCAGGCCCACGCCCGTGCTCTGGGCCCATTCTTTCCATGACGA
>JAADVQ010000601.1:0-12247 GCA_023335835.1 Elongisporangium senticosum
ATGACGCTGGTGTCGTCACTGCGGCATTTCCTCACCAACGGCGGCTTTCGTCTGCCGGGCGAGGCCCAGAAGATCGAGCGCATGGTCGACGCCTTTGCTCAGTGCTACTGGGAAGACTGCCCGTCCGCGTTCTCCTGCGCGGACACGGCCATGATCATCGCCTACTCGATTATCATGCTGAACACGGACCTGCACAACCCGCAGGTGAAGAAGAACAAGATGTCGCGCGACCAATTCGTGAAGAATAACCGCGGCATCGACAACGGCCGAGATCTGCCGCGCAAGCTGCTCGAGAGCATCTACGACGACATTGCGCAGCACCCGATGCACGTCAAGGGCAGTCGCTTCGTGCCCGCGGCCGTGCGCGAGTCCAGCGGCGGCGTACTGCTGAGTCAGGATGCCGAGAAGTTCCACGCGGCGCTGGCCAAGTCCGTGGCGCAGTCCGATGAGCTCATGAAGGACCTGTCGCAGTCGTACGTGACCTTCAACTTCGTGGGCGTGGACACGTGCATCAGTCCGGATCTGATCCGCGTGCTCTTCGAGCGCGTGTGGTTCCACCTGCTGGCGCTGGCCAAGTCCATCCTCACGGACGCACAGGCCGATCTCTCGCTCACCACGCTCTGCCTCGACCTGCTGCGGTACGGCATCTCCACGTGCCTGTTCATGGACATGGCGCTCGAGCGCCGCGCGTTTAGCAACGAGCTGGCCAAACTGCAGCAGTTCCTGCTGGAGAGCGACCACGGACACGAAGCGAGCGAGCGCCTAATGGCCGCGGACGCTCGCCACAACAGCCGAGCAGACACGTCTTCGTTCGTGGACCAGAGCGCTGTTCCGAGCCAGTGGATGGACCGCATCGAGGCCTCGAGCGACGACCCGCTGGCAGTCATGGGCGAGATTCACGTGCTTGTGAACACGCTCAAGCAGCAGATCGAGCGACGGCAGATCTCCGAGGAGTTCAACTCGGTCGTCAAGCGCATCAGCCGCAGCCACTTGTACCTCAAGGACTCGACGCACTTCATCCGCGAAGGAGACCTGACCAAGAAGTGTCGCTCGCGCAACCGCACGTACCGCTTCTTCCTCTTCAACGACCAGCTCATGTACGCCGATCGAGGGCTCTCGGGCTACTGGCACCCGCACAAGACGCTGCGTCTGCGGCTCACGCGGCTCAGCGACGTGCCGGACACGGTGCTGCACAAGCACGCGTTCCAGATCCACAACCCGGACAAGTCGTTCGTGGTGTTCGCCGACAGTGCCGTGGCCAAGGCCGAGTGGATGCGGGTCATCGAAGATGCCATCGCCGAGGCCGTGAAGAAGATCAATCGCAATGCGCGGCGGATCTCCAAGTCCTGTCTGGGCTCGGAAGACGAGGAGAGCGCAGCCGCAGCAGCGCTGGTGTCGCCCACTGCGCTCTCGGTGGCCTCCTCGATCCACGGCAACTGCAGCGGTGGCTCGTCCGCCATGGCGCTGGCCATGAAGGGCTTCATGCGTCGAGGCTCTCGTGCCCCCAGCTCCATCGACCTGGGCGGTCTCCCGTCGCCTACAGTACCAGACAGCCGAAAGACCGAGTCGCAGCAGCTCCATGGGGCCGTGCCTTTCCTCTCGGCCACCTCCCACGTCCAGACGCCACCAGACCAGCAAGAGAGCGCGGAGCAAGTGACCGAGCGCCGAGAGAGCCGCCGAGGTGCGCTGCTACTCACGACGGCGCCGCCTCTGCTGCTGCTGCTTCAAGACCAGCCCCACAAGTGGCGCTAGCGCATGGATAGGCAAATTGATAATACAGATTGGATATATGCAATGGTGCTGACACTCGTTGCTTCTGTGTGCTGCCGACCCGAGCGCTTAAGGACAGCGGTACCAGCTTGCGAGGGTCGGAAATGCTCAGCACATGCTGTTGCGATCGTGAGGGAGAGAGCGACGCTTGCCCCTCTCCACAGTGAAACACATGCGACACCATTACGCAGAGGCGGGGGCTGCTCCATGGAGGAATTTCCTTAAATAAGTACACATGTACTTATTTCTGGGTCCGAGCTCATTAGTATGCCGAAATAACAAGTTTAAGTACATTACGATTAAGTTCGCAGGCAAGTTGTTGCTGCACAAGTAGGAAATATCTTAAGTACGTATTACAGTACACTGTATCATATTAGAGAGGAAACACCACGGAGGCGTATACTATACACTTAGAAACACCAAAACAGAGTATAACCGTCCGGATAGTATAGCGCTGGTATAGCTTAGTCGTAAAGCCCTCGTTTCAAAAACGAGATGTCGGTGGTTCGATTCCGCCTACCAGCATATTTCCAACCCTTGGAACTTGCATCTGTGGTTCAACTGGTTTATCGCAGGCCGGCATATAACTGCTCGCGCGACCGCCGGAGCTAGTGTTGAGCTGATTGACCGCCAGTATGCTGAGTACCATGAGTCGGGCGCCCCTTCTGATGAGGGTTTGATACCAGCTGGTGTCCATAATCTAAAATCACAGCGGCCCTAGGCATACAAAGGGATATCGTACCAACAAAAAAGAAGACACCTAGAAGAACAAGAACGCGCGCGAGAAGAATGAATATTTTTAAGCTGCGGTAGTACGTACGTCCTTTCAAATCGAAACATCTGGCTCTATAAATATTAGATAAAACTGTCTGTGGTCTGACTCTTTAAATATTTTGAAGTGCCACGAGCTTTTAGCACCGACTGATTATATATGGCAGTTTTGAAACCAACCCGTTGGCGCTGCAGTAGTGTCTCTTTAAATTTAAAAGATAAATATTTGTGCGTCATGCGTTAAAAAACGACTAAGTGAACAAGCACAGACTCCATTAAAGTTCAGTATAGTGTAACGCTGTGTAGGTTACTAAAACTTTGAAATTTTATCCTTCTATTTTATGTAACTCCTCTTTTATGAACGCCCAGTGCCTTAGACGACGCACGTCCTCCCAATATTGATGCGTCTTCATAATCCTTTTTGCTGGAACAAGGATGACCGAGCCAACCAAGAAGGCAAAGCCCAAGGCGTTCCTAGTACAAGCATCCGACCTTCAGCTAGCTTGCGAGCTCGGCCTTCTTCGAGATGACGTCATAGTCGACACTCATCGCGACAACGAGCAATATACGCTGTGGCTTACGACAAGCAGCAGCATATTGGATGTGAGCTGTATGGGTCTCAGAAAGCTGTTCAAGCCAAATGGAAGGATTTTGCGCGAAGAAGTGGCTTCCAGTTATACACGTGAAAGGGAACAGTACCAAGATCAACGGAGGAAATGCCAATACGGGTGCAAGAAGCTGAACGGCCAACAATACATTGATCATGAATCATCAAGTGACGATATCGAGTGTCCTTTTATCGTCAATGTGTACGGCAACGAGGGGACATTGAAAGCGACGAAGGCAAACTTCTGCCACAATCACATCATGCATATCGGCTTTGCAAGTCGTCCAAAAGTCGAGGATTCCATAGCACGGCCACAAAAAGACAAGCGCAATCGTACTTGGCAAATATCACCGACCTCCGAAATGATCGAGCGTGGGATGTTACCTGCTCATAATGAATCAACGGCAACATTGACTGGCGAAGCAGTCGATAAATTTCTCCTCGCCAAACGCATCAAGATTAGCAGATGTGCTATTTCTCGCATCAAAGTCTCAATTGAAGACCGACTGCGGGGCGACAAATTACAGATTTACCAAAAATTGGAGTCTTATTTTGCCTTGATGGCTGACAAGAACCCGGGCACCTTGTGGAGGTTCGAAAAGGAAGAGAGCGGTATTTTTCGGCGAGTTTGTGTTATACCCAGTGCGAGCATTCATATGGTGCCAAGGATCAAGCGTTTGTTTGGACTTGATGGCGCACATCTCAAGAGTGACATGCATAAAATGAGCGTTTATTTGGTCGCCACAGGAAAAGATCACAACAACCACATTATTCCAATCGGATTTGCTCTTGTTCAAGTGGAGAATTATGATAATTGGTGCTGGTTTCTTAACGTCATCAAGGAGTCTTTGGGTGGATTGTAAAGAATCACTATTTTATCTGACCGACAGAAAGGATTGCTATCTGCTGTTGCACATGTTTTCCCAGAAGCTGATGACCGTTTTTGTTTGATCTGTATAATGGACAACATCACAAGCGCGCATATACCACTGAGCATAGACGAGCGAAGTTGGATTTGCAAGAAAAAGACCGGACGGGTTTTGTCACCCGTGGAGCCTCGTAGATTTGCCTGCCAAGGAGTGCACTTGTGGGAATGGGCAAGATCAAGAATTTCCCTGTATGCATGCCATTCGCGCTGCCTTTGAAGAGGGGCTCCGGCTTGAGCAATTATACGATTGCAACAGGCTTTCGATTGCACAATTCAGCGAGACATACCAGTATCCATTTCGGCCATGGCCGACTGACGTCATACTTCAAGTTGACCCTTCTGTTCTGTTGCCCCCTGACCAGTACAACCCTGGAGAGTTGGGAAGACGAGGCTTGTAGCCAGGTCCTAAGCCGAAACACAAGCGCAAAAAAACCAAGGGTGGTAAGTAGAGCGATCTATGTACTTATCGAAAAGAATCCAAGTCATTAGCGCTGGTCTGGATAACAGTCGCTGGCTACAGGGTTCATACATTATCAGGGTAGCGAGTTTTCCCAGATTTGTTGCTAACGTGAACAAAAAACGCTTTGAATTACCCAACTGGGTTTATTTTCCATCCTTATTATACGTCTGGGTATACATGTCGCTTCGCTCGTACTTATAGAATGGATCGTACGCGTACCTAACCCTACTCCCCAGTGTAACGGATACTGCCATTTAAACGTCCCTGTCCCATTAAAACACCCTATCAAAGTAGAAGGCTGGTGAAAGTCTGTGCGGAATAGAATACCCTGAACTGAATGGACTCGAGAGTCCCTCGAGTCTTGCCTACATTCCTGCCCGCCACTCTCATTTCGCTTTACGATGCCTACGACACGAGTATCAAAGACCGTCGCTGAGAAGCTCGCTGTCATTGCCTGGATTGCGGAGCATGGCCAAGGAATTCCAACAAGAGCCCTGAAGCACCTCCACGACGGGCTTGGCTAGAAGATCAGTGGTTCTCAAGTCCGGCAGCGGTGGAAGCGTCGAGCGGTCCTTCGAGCCACAGGAAGTCAGCGACGGCGTGCATCTGGTGGTGAATCAAAGCTCGTCCTTCGAGAGCTGGAGGATATTCTATTTGATCAAGTATTGTACCTGCGATCGAGTAAAGAAAAAGTCAGTCGCCAGTGGATCCAAGAAACGGCACGAACGATGGCTGCAACAGACCTTCAGATGCCAGAATTTGCTGCCTCAGACAAATGGCTATCGGGGTTCATGGCCCGCTTTGGCCTGTCACTCCGGCGCACAACCAACCTTACAGTCCTCGATGATGAAGAGCTGACGAATCGAGCAGTTGACTACATGGCTTTTCTGGATGACATGAAGCCCCTCATGAATCTGTCTCGAACTGTGCTCATGGATGAGACAGCAGTATATTTTGAGGACCCGAAGCGTCAGACAAGTGATCTCAGTGAGCTTGGCACGTGGTTTTGAAGTCTACCGGCTTTGCGTTCATGCGTGCTATCGTTGTGCTCGCAGTGACGGCGCTCAGCAAGAAGCTCGCACCGCTAGTGATTTGGAAAGGCGCGAAGCAAGGAAGCACGAAAAAAGTCGGCACGGTGTATGTTCGACACCAAGAGAAGGCCTGGGTAGACAATTATGTACTCAGCGAGTGGCTCGCGGTCACGCTTCCGGCTGTTCTAGACCATGCGAACGGGAAGTACGTGGCTTGGGATTCAATGCGTGCCCATATATCGAAGGCAACGAAGGCTGACTGTGCTGCAAAAGGGATCGACATGTGCGTGGTCCCTGGTGGTCTTACGGCCTATCTACAGGCTGGAGATATCGGCATTTACAGCTCGTTCAAGAACAAGCGTTCCACGTTCATCAACGCATGGAAAAATTCTGACCAAGTGGAATACACCAGACATGGCAATCCGCGTCCACCGACAGTTGAATTGGTTGCTTCTTGGGTTGCTCTGGCACGGAAGGACGTCCCTGATATAGAAGTGCAGAAATCGGTTGCTGCTGCGGGCTTTTCAGCAGACGAAAGCCTTTGGTATATTGCACGCCGCGATGTCTATGTCGATTTGTTTCGGATGAAGTGGCGCGACAGAGAAAGCAGAGCGATTGACATTGCGCGGCTGGACCAGAGTCTGATTGATTCGGTAGACGAGTGTGTGATTGAGGACGATCCTTAGTTTGCAGCTACATTTTTCATTATGTACAAAATCCATTTCCATTTTACTGCCACTATTACCGTATAAGACGGTCTTTTGATTGGCAGTATCCGTTACTTAATAAGCACATTGTGGTTTTTGCCCTATTAGTCGCCCAAATCCCAGAAATAAGTACATGTGTGCTTATTTAAGGAAATTCCTCCTGCTCTATAGATGCAGGCGCCACCTGTCATTGCGGCCGACGGCAAGTTCTTCTCTAGGCTCCAACTGCAGAAGATCTCACCAATCAGCATGCATGCGATAAGCACTGTCTCGCGCCGTTTCGAAACGACCAGCAGTGTCTCTCCGCCCATGGCCGCGTCATCTGTCCAGTCACTGCCGTCTCTGCTCAAGAACCCGTGACTGCCTTTAGCCCTGGCTGCTCGGCAGCTGGAAGATGTCATGGCTCTGGTGCATCTATCCACATCAAGGCAGAGCACGAGACCTCGTGGACGAAGCGGCCATCCAGTCAAGAGTCTGCGTCAGTCCCCAGAGACAAACCTCCACCTTTTGTCTCGCAGACGCTGGCTGGCTGGCTCCAAGCCAGTCAGTCAGTCATTCGCCCATGCAGTGCGCTTCTGCCGACTCAAGGCCATGAACGCCAAGCTCTTAGTCGCCATGATCCACGCACTGGATCGTCTGGGGCTCGAAATCCTTCTGGGACATATCACAGTGGTAACTACAACGCCTACTGAACCAACGACCACGCTACCAGGCATGCGGGCCCCAATGACTGACGGACTCTCTGCACAAGCTCGTGGCACGGAGCACTCGACTGAACCTTGGACCCACGAACTGCTAGGTCGCGACTCCTGCTACTCTGCGCGTTCGGCACGGCGGCCACAGCATCAGCCTCTGCGCACTTCGTGGGCTCTTGTCCTAGGGCAAGTTGCTGGAGTTGGCTTCACAGCGCTCGCGCGGCGGATCTCCGAGTCCGGTTTGAATTCGGAAGAGGAGAACGCAGCTGCAGCTCTGGTGTCGCCCACTGCGCTCTCGGTCTCCTCGATCAACGGCAACAGCAGCAGTGGCTCGTCCGCCATGGCGCTGGTCATGAAAGGCTTCATGCGTCAAGGCTCCCTGCCATACCAGCCGTGAGCGAGTGAATAGGCAAATTGATAATATGGATTGATACATGCAAATGCTGAGGCTGACTGTCTCGTTGATCCTGTGCTGTGCAAGTCCTCGACCCAAGCGCTTCCCAAGGGAAGAGCTCTGGTCAAGGACTTGCACAGTAACATTCTACCGCATAGAGGAATGGCGCCGCACCGGCATTGAGAACGATGCCGTCCCCGTACGAGTGCATGGACACGGCGGCCGCGTACTCGCCGGCCGGGAGCTTGACGGGCACCACGCCCACAAACGCGCCGTTGAGCGTGAAGAACAGCTCGCGCGTGCCCATGTCATAGCCGCAGCCGACGACGTAGGCCGGTGCGTCCGGGTCCGAGCCGCCGTCCATGGCGCCCCAGGACGGGCCGAAGGGTGTCCAGTCGCCGCCGTAGCTCTGCGAGCCGTCGTGGAACACGAAGTCGCCGTCGTTGCCGTGGTAGCCGAAGGACAGCGGCTTCCAGCCCACGTGCTCTTCCGAGCCGAAGCCGTACGCGTTGCGCGAGTGCTCGTCCGAGAGCGACACGAGCCCGACGCTGCCGAAGCCCTTCATGGTCACCTCGTAATACGCCACGCGTTTCTTTAGCGCGGCCGCACAGGGCAGAACGGGCAGCGCACGCACGCCACGCACGGAGTCGATCGCGCCGCGTGCAAAGCTACGCAGCATCGAGTCGTTCACGACCGCGTACGTGCCGTCGGTCAGGCTGGTCACGGCGCTGCGCGTGGTCAGCGGATAGTCGATCGTGTGCGCGCGCTGCATGCACATGGCGACCAGCTCTCGGTACGCGCAGCGCGCGAAGGCGCGCGGCAGGAACTCCGCTTTGGTCATCCACTGGTTGCGGTAGAGCTCCATGAGCAGGAACGGCGCGGTCGTGATCACGTCGCGGAACTGCACGCAGGCTAAGCACGCGCTCAGCAGATCCTCCAGCGGCAGAAACTCCAGACAGGCCGCGAGCGCGTGCGTGTCCAGCACGTGCGTGGTGCCATTGCAGTCCATGGCGCCGCTGTCGCTGTTGTTGGCGGCGCCGCGACGGCGCGCGCGCTGGCTGGGCTTGCGCTGGCCACCGCCCTTGGTGGCCAGTAGACTGCCGAGGTGCAGCCGCGGGCGGTTGAGGTCGCCCCAGCTGGGCGCGCCTCGGCGCGTCGCCACGGCCGCGTACGACTCGTAGGCCATGTGCTCGTCCGGGTCTTCGTCCTCCGGGTCGGAGGAGCTGCTGGCCGTGCTGGCGTTCGAGAGCTTTCGCTGGAGCGACGACTTGGCAGTTAAGACGATATAGGTTTTTAACTGTTGCGTGCGAGGGGAGCACGAGGCGGCCACAGTGGGGGACGGCGGCGAGCAGCAGAACGAGGCAACCATGGTCACGAGGAGGAGAGGCGGATGGGGAAGCGGACGGACGTGTTCAGGAAACACGAGAGCGTGCGCAAGACGGACGATTGGATTGTGGACGCGGTCGTTGCATGCTGTACTTCCTTTCGCGCGCGATCCCTTTCCCCTTGGGCATGCAGCAGATACGCAGCAACACCCAGCGCCCGCTCCCGTCACATCGTTCCTTTTACTGCGAAACCGCATGACCTCTCGAATCGCATCCGCCTTTGCTTCAAGTTGGGACGGCGCGTGCGACTGTCCCCTCGGGCGTTAAGCCATGCACGGCAGCGTAAACTGGGCACAGTAAGCACCCGAGCGACAGAGGCGAGCCAGCAAGTACAGCCATGTCACGGTCGCATGACTGGGCAAAGGACCATGCGCGCATACCCATGGCCGTCCGCCAATGCGGAAAACCTGCGATCGCGTATCCGCCTGCCTCTTTGCGTAGCGGAGCTCTCTGGCGCGCGTTCAAGTTGAAGTTGGAACAAGAGAAAGAACCTGATTGGGAGCAGTGTTTTAAAAACGTAGAAGCCTCTTCCTCATCCGCCTGCACGTACGGTATCCGCTCCGGATCATCCGCCGATTGTCAAACCAGTGCCGGTGCTCTGGCGTGGTGGATCGGGCGATCTCCACCAGTCATTCAGGCCGCCAGCAAGCCGTACTGCGTCAGCAGCGGCTCAATGGACGGCTTCCGGCCGCGAAAGGCCGCGAAGACTTCGAGTGGGTGCTGCGCCCCACCGCGCGCCAGGATCGTCTGGCGGAACTTGGCACCGACGGCAGCCACGGCCTCGTCGCCGCCGGACTTGGCGGCCTCCTGGAAGGCTCCGTACGCATCGCACGAGAGGATCTCGGCCCACTTGTAGCTGCGGCAGACGAGCGACGGATGATGAGCTCACGCAAGAGAGGGGACGTTGAAATGGCGTATGTACCTGTAGTATCCAGCGGCGTAGCCACCAGCGAAGATGTGGCTGAAGGAGCAGAGGAAGCGATCTTCCGGCAGCGGAGGCAGTACCGCGTAGCTGCAAGAGGGAAATACACAGATGGATGGGTGAGTGCGTGCGTTTGCCCAAGCAGCAGGCTGATAAAAGAAGCTTAATCAGTTCGTACCTGCTGAGGATGCGCTGCTGCACCTCAAAGATGGGCTCTTGGCCAGTGCAATGGCTGTGGAGATGCATGTCCAGGGCGCCAAAGGCCAACTGGCGCAGCATGCCGCTGGCCACCATGAAGTTGCGCGCCGCCTTGAGCTTCTCAAAGAGTTCCATCGGCAGCGGCTCGCCCGTCTGGTAGTGGCCGCTGATCTGCTGGACAGTCGCTACGAATCCATTCCGTGTATCAGTGCTAATAGTCCCACGTCACCAAAGCAGATCCATGTGCCCACCTTGGTCGTAGCAAAAGTTCTCCATCATCTGCGACGGCAGCTCCACGGCGTCCCACTCGATGCCGTTGATGCCAGCCACTGCGCTGTAGTCCACAGTTGTGAGCATGTGCTGCAGCCCGTGGCCGAACTCGTGGAAGAGCGTTTCGACCTCGCGGAAGGTCATGAGGCTGGGCTTGTCGCCCACGGGCGGCGACTGGTTGCAGATCACGTATGCGACCGGGTGGCGCAGACCGTCGGCGTGACCCAGCAGACGGCTGCGGTCCACGCAGACGTTCATCCAGGCACCGCCGTTCTTCTCCTTGGGGCGCGAGTACGGGTCCAAGTAGAAACTTGCGATGACCTGCTTCTTGCCGTTGAGCACGTTGAAGAAGCAAACGTCCGAGTTCCAGACCTCAGTTTGGCCATCCGCCGCCTCGATGATCACGCCAAAGAGACGAGACGTGAGCTGGAAGAGTCCGTCCAGCACCTGAGATACAGATCACAACCAGTCAGTCCATTACGCTGGACAAGGAGCGGGGATGATGGTGGACTCACCTTCTCTAGTGGGAAGAACGGCTTGATCTCTTCGTCC
Source organism: Elongisporangium senticosum (assembly GCA_023335835.1). Taxonomy (NCBI): domain Eukaryota; phylum Oomycota; class Peronosporomycetes; order Pythiales; family Pythiaceae; genus Elongisporangium; species Elongisporangium senticosum. The sequence goes on from JAADVQ010000601.1 coordinate 10,691, forward strand.
GTGAACTGGTACAGCTCCGCCTTGAGCTTCTCGGACCTAGAGACACCTACGTCAGCCTCTCCCTTTCGCCACTCAGGAAGCCAATGAGACGTACCAGTAGGCCAGATCCCACGGCGCCAGCTCTTCCTGCTGGCCGTTGGCTCGAGCAAACGTCATGAGAGTGTCGATCTCTTGCTTGGCGATGTCCAGACACTTGGCGCGCAGGTCTTCGTGCATCTGCTCGACTTCCTGCACGCTCGACGCCATCTTCTTGGAGATACTGACGTCCGCGTAGGTCGGGAAGCCCAGCAGCTTGGCCAGTTGCTGGCGGATGGCCAGGATCTCCTTGATGATCGACTCGTTATCGTACGGAGAGTCTCCGCTCGCTCGCGTGGACGATGCGCGGTACAGCGTCTCTCTCAGCGACCGGTTGGCCGCATACTTCATAAACTGTACGTAAGACGGCGGATCGAGCGTAATGCGCCACGGACCGCTTTCCGGCGTGGACTCCTCGTGGCCTTCTTCCCGTGCGTTCTAGAGCCACATAGAGAGTGAGTCCTTGCGGTCCAAAACGCAACAGAGGGATTTCCTTTGTACCTGCGAGAACATGTGGAGAAGCGAGGACGGGAGCCCCTCGACCTCCGTCTTGTCCTTCGCCAGCAGAGAGTACGCCTTGGTAGCATCCAGCAGGTTGGACGCGAACTTGGTACTCTAAGTGACAGCAACGGCTCGTTCAGCCAACGCAACTACATGCAGGAAACAGCCACACGCACCAGCTCTGCGGCACGCAGCTTGAGCTCATTGAATCGCTCCTTGTCCGCTCCTTCCAGGCCGACACCGCTGAGCGTCGCGTCCCGAAGACTCAGCTCCACGATCCGCTATATGCGCAAATGAGACAAAACGTGAGGCTGGCAATCCATCCATGCGCCGGCAGTAGCTGCCACTCTACCTGCTGGTCCAGCGACAGAGAGTCCCACTCGGACGAGTCGCGCACCGACTGGTACGCCCTGTAGAGCTGCTGGCTCTGCGACGCCTCCGTGATGGTCTGGATCACGAGCGGCTGCAGCTGGTCGTGCACTTTGCGCAGCTCCTCCGAGTTGCGCACACTCATAAGGTGGCCCACGATGCCCCAGAGCCGCCCGAGTGGGTCACTGTGCAGCTCAATGGGGTCCACGACGTCCTTCCAGCGCACAGGCGTCTCGGGCTCACCCAGCGTCGCCTCTAATGCGCGCAGCTCCTGCGTGAACTCGGCTGCCGCCGCGCGCACGGCTGGCTCCATGTCTACGATCCGCACGCGCTCGAAGGGCGGCAGAGTGCGTTCTCGCACGCAATCCAGCAACGCATTGGAGCTGGCGAGGCGGTTGTGGTTGGATGCACAGCGCAGAGCTGCCAGGCGCCGCGCGACTGGAGCGCGCGTAATCGCGCATAGAGATCTGACCAGCATGCTATATGTTGTGGTTCTAATCGAATGTGATTCCGCTCCATACAGTACAGTATACTTTATGTAACTGTTAATGTTTGAAATACTGTAAATCCTTGTTTAGTGCCCCAGGGATACTACCAGAACACCGTGATCAA
>JAADVQ010000602.1:0-12247 GCA_023335835.1 Elongisporangium senticosum
CTCGAACGATGATTTATCGATAATCAGCGAACCTTCGTCCTCCATTTGTATCCGCAGACCACTCAATCGCTCTTTGACGCATTGGAGAAGAGCGGCATTCCAGCCAGAACGCTTGCTCAGAAGAGGAGTAACTGCGAATCTCTCCATCCGAATCGTGGCAGTGTCGTCACTTTGCTCATCTGTCCTGGGGATTTGAGTGGTTCCCATTGTGAAGTACAGAGAAAGTCTTGATGCTTGAATAGCTGCTGATGCAGCGTCCGCAGAGGGATTAACTAGAGCAGGGGTGATATCTTGGCCCCAATGTGCGCAAACTAGTCCGGCTGGTATCTCTGGATCTGTGGTGGGAACGGCCGGTAACTCACTCAAACAGCAGCTTTTTGCGTATGAAGAGTGGTTCTTGACCAAGAACGAGTGAAGCAATGTGGCTGACTCCTGTTGTAACTCCGTTCCGATTGATAGAGCTTGCTTCTCATGCACCAGGCGCACAAAATAGTTGATCGCCTTTGCTGAGTCTTGTCTGCTGATATCAGACGAAGATGGAGCCCCCACGCCGGCAATACTGCTCTGTTTGCCTGCTGATACATTATCGGGTCTCTTGTCAGCAGCCGTGGCGGCCAACCCATTCAAATTGATAGCTTCTTGACCATGAATAGCATCAGCCAGGAAGGAGGGCAGTGCTTCCATAGAGCGAATGGTTCCGGCCTGGAGCTCCAGTGAATCCATCAGGATATGCTCCTGATCTTGAACTTGCAGAGCGATATTCAAATAATGAAATGCGGCCTGCGTGTGCTCGTCTTCTTTGCCTGGGATGCTCTTTAACCCGTACAAACCAACTAACTCCATGAGTGCTGTGCGAATCAGTTGCCGGTCATGGCCTCCTTCAGCGATCGATTCGCGAATGCAAGCTGATAGCGATTCTGCGCATTCCAAGCACAGCAACTCGTTAGCGAGGCTTCGGTGGAGCGCAATTTGCTGGACCTTGTCACCATTGATGATGGACACCAACAGTTTTCGAAGGATGGCGCCTTTGAGCAAAAGAAGCGACGCTTTCGTTGAAGCCATTGGCTTTGCAGTATGATCTATCGCTTTGAGACCACTTTCAATGATCTCGAGTGCCTGATTCCGACGCGATTCGATCGTATCTTTCGAGAGATCGAGAGGGCACTCGACAAGAACTTCAGCCAGGTCGAAAGCCAATCGTACGAAGTAAGGCACGGCCGGGTGGTGAACATTCATACGCTTGTTGTTGTCGTCGCTTCCAATGCCAATCCAGCCATCACGCTCCAGCACTTCATCGAGAACAATCTGCGCTTCAATCAAATGCATCCTTGCAACCTCAAACGTGGACGGCGAGGCCTTCAGAATCCCTTTTGCTCGGACCACGGAGCTATACACCTGCAGGGCTTGCACATATTGAATGCTCATGTTGGTGTGATGCGCTCGACAGCCTTCAATCAACTGAACCAGCGCAATTTCAGCCTTCTCTCGTTCACCAATAAGTACGAGAGCCTGGCACCGGATCAGCTCGATTTCCTGGCAAATATGCACTTCGCCGCTCGACTGAGCCTCTTGCAAAGCCACCTCGGACAGAGCAAGGACGTCTTGATACTTTGCTAGCGCGAATTCACAGTGAATGACTTGGAGGCGACACTTGGCTGCCAGAGTGCTTCTTCGAGTGAATACCGAGTACTTTAGCTCCTGATCCAGCTCGAACACGACGGCATTAGGCTCCTCCACAGATGCGCCCGCAGTCTTATTCAATAGATCCTTGGTTACTTGGAGGCATAACTCTTTTGAGTTAGTCCACTGACCTGAAAAGTAAACCAAAGTACTCTGCTGGACCATGAGCTCAATACGACAGGCTTCCAGTCCATGCGAGTCTCGCTGTTCACTGGATAACTCTCGATCCAGTAGCTTCTCTAGGTCCGAAGCCAGCTTGAAAGATGATGTACGGAATGGCGTGATTTCACCAAGACCATGATCCCATCGAGCAATAGAAACCGCAACGCGCAGCAAAGTCACAAGCATAAGACCCACAAGTTCTCGCGTGTAAATGACACACAGATCACCAAACAGCTTTACAGCATCTAGCCCACTGAACCACGTGAGTACTGACTGATTCGCTACATCATGAGGAGCTTTGCTGTCATCATATTGCAACACGTTGAATAGCTGGTTCGGCTTGCTTGGATTGTCGTCGTTGCCGTGCAGAATTTGGGCAAACACGTATAGCGCTTCGTGGACGCGACCACACTGAATCAATGCCTCCGCGCGCAAACGACGTGCGTTCCCGACATGATTGACGTTGCGCAAGCAGTAGGATGCGACGTAGTTATACGTTGCGATCATGGGCATCGCACTGGAAGCGTAGTAGCCGTACTGCAAAAGAACCTCTGGCAGGACCACCAGCGAAAGAATGAACGGGAAGGCTGCGAAGCTCTGCGAATCCGCCATCAGTTCTCGACCTGGCCAAAACTCGCCGCCAAGTACGTAGGATCCGTAGAGGAACGCTTCCGAAGGATGCGGTAGTGAGCAGGCAAAGAGCCGTTTGATGATCGTAGCGGCCATGAGCGAATACTCCACTGCCTGGAAGCAATCACTGCCAGACGCGTAGAGCACAAGCCTCGCCAGTAGACTGCAACTGTCAAGACTCACCCACAAGCCATCCGCAGCGATTTGGTCCAAGTTTGCACTCGAGTGGTCTCCACTCACCACGTCTCTCCAGCAGCGAACCACGTTCAACGCACTGAACGTGTTGTCCAAGCCCTCGTTCCAACTTTTCAGAGCCAATTTCACTTGTCCGCAGCTCAGTTGGAAGTCGCCCATTTCTGTAAACGCCGTGCACGCGCTTCTGCGCTGGCGTTTCTGTCGAGCCATCGTCACGCATCGCGCGTATGCAGCCCTGATTTGCGTTTGCTGGGCGATCAACGACCTGTTATCTGTTTCTGCAGCCACATCATGCCTGTATTTGATAACGAGTCGACGAGAAGCCTCAAGCGCCTGGATGCACTTGTTCATGGTCTTCTCCACTGTTTCGTGGATCTGCGTCAGAGCTTTCAGCTCTTCTTGCTGCCGGTTTCGCGTCTGTGTAAACTGCTCGATCCGGCGCTCCATTGTTTCTTTGCCTTGACGGAAGGCCGCTTCTTCCGGCGTGATTATCTCGTCCACCACGAGCCGGGATTTCTTCTTCTTCTTCTTGGCCTCTGCGTCATGGAACGCTTTGACGAAGACGCTTAGCTCTGCTTGCGCATCGTCCAGAACACGCGAATCGGCCGTCAGCAGCTGCGTCTGAGCATAGATCAGAATGGGCAGATTCTCATAGGCAAAGCGGTTGTCGACGCCACCTGCGCGTAGAAAGTAAAAGCGTTTGCCCACGACCACAATTCGTTGCCATCGCTCACAGCAGCAGAGACATTGCAGTGAGTAGCGCATTAAATTGGTGATCCAGGTGAGGTCTGTACTCAGCATGGCGGAGACAGACGTGATAACGGTTGTAGACGCTAGCGCCACAGCAGCTGATGACGGTCGCAGCGTCTGGAGTGAGGCTCCTCCAACTGCTGGCATGGAGGTTGCATTCGAATCCTTCGCAGCCAGTGACACCACCTCGATCATATCCAGCAGCGCATCCACACAGATCGAAAGCTGGTCCATCCAAATGGGCGAATAGCCAAACGTTCGTGGAGAGATCCACGCGACCCAAAGCGCATTCCACAAGTACTGACAAGAGGCTTGCAACGCCTGCCAGGCACGACCGAGGCAGAAAAGCTGGCAGCTTGCAGACAGCTTTTTAAGAAACTGGCCAAAGAGTTCCTTGACTTGATCTTCATGCCTGGGAGTCTCTGTCTCCGTCATTTGGCTGGTGTCTGGCTCAGCTTCGGCCTGATCTTCAACGAGGAGGGAAAGCTGTGCTTCCGTTTTGGCGTTCAGCCCAATGTTGCTCGTTGGATTCAGAAGCTCCGAGGCACAGTCCTCTGCTGGCCCACCAGTCGTATTCACTCTGTGAGGCTCAGTATTCCGTTGAACCAGGCGACGAAACTAGAGTCACATCAAGCAAGCTTAGATATGATACACTCAGATAGATAGCGAGACAAGACGAGTCTGTACCGTGATCAACGCTTGGAGGAAGAAGAACTCCCCGCACCACACGTAAAGCGTATCATCGTCATGTCCTGAATCGTTTGTCTGATCGCTTGTTGCTGCTCTAGGCGACGACTCAGACCCGGAGGTATCGACTTCAGACGAACCATTCAGCGGCTGATCCTCCCTTGGCTTTCGCGCTTCATCCTGGCGAGGCGTTTTGGCTGAGCGTGCTGTGACAGGAGCGGATGGTGCAGAGGCCGGAGCCACCACGACTGGATCGGGAAGGTAGCATGCACCTCCGAGATCAGTCAACGTAGACCGAAACTGCTCGCTCATGCTCCCGGGAAGCTTTGTCGAAGCAATGCATTGCTCAGCGAGCTCCATTTCGTCCCGCTGCAATGCGGCAGCTGCTAGCTTGCATATGAATTCAACCATTTGAACGTGTACATGACCACGCGATTGCAGCTGAGCCAATATTTCTGCGACGCTCATGCTGCCGTGTCCGATCAACTCCTCAAGAGACGGAAATGGGGCTGGTGTATCCGAGTCCGCTGCGCCGCGAGGTGTAGACTGCGGGGTGTTTTTCGCTGGCGCTGCCACATGTGGAGCATTCTTGGTAGGGGACGCTGCTGGTTGTGCCTGAATCTGTTGAGCAGACTTTAGTTGATGCAGGGCCAGAGCTTCCTCGAGTCCACGAAGTTCATTGCTCTTCCTGCCTTCAGTCAGCTTCTCCTCATGGTGCACTTTTGAGAGTATGGCCATGGCTGCCTGCGCCAGCTCTCGACACTCCAGAGCAATTCGAAACAACTCGAAGCCAACGCGTCCAAAGATGCTTTGTGTATCCACATCCCAGTCGGGATATGGCTTCCGAAGCAGAGCCTCGTACATCGTAGCAAGCGCAGGGAACGTCATGCCGCAAACACTGTCGAGATGGAGGATCGGGAGAAGAACGCGATACCCTTTGAAGCAGAGCAAACGAATCGCTTCGTGGTTTCCCGTGATGCAGGCCAGCTCAATCCCGATGCAAACCTTGCGACTCATTTCCAGGACCGCGATCTGATCAGCAATTACGGGCTTAAGTTCGAGTGACGAGAGCCGTCCGTCTCGCTCGGAGTCGCCCGATTCCTCGTGGGAGAGAATGAAGATCGCTTGAATGATACTATTTAGTATAGGGAGCGGAATCCGCGCGACCACGTCGTACTGCAGCGCATTGCGATAGAATGGGTTCGCTTTCCAGCCGGCTCGGGGAGGGATCTGCCGCGACACCACCATCGCATAGAGTTCTGTCGCCACCTGTCGAGCTCGGTCAAACAAGCTCAGATCCTGGCATGCTTGCGCTAGGTAGCCATAGCAGAGCATGACTGGAAGCGGGTTCAGAGCCACGACTGGAGCCGAAGTCTCGCCAATCTCTTGGATGATTTCGTTGTTCTGGTCGAAAGCTGCGACTGCAAACACATAACTCTCGTTGGGGACGAGGTCGTAGACAGTTGCGAGTAGTTCCGGTGGGAAGATCGGCTCGCCAGTACCAGGCAGATCGTTATTCGTAGCAGATACAGCAGTTCCAGCCCCAACTGGCTTGGCGTAAATCATGTAGTAAGCGACTGCTCTGCGCTTGGAGGCTACGCGGGGTGGCTCAAACGGACGAATGCGGACTGTGATGGACGTGCTCGACCTCGAAACCACCACCGGAGCGACCGGGATATCTCCACCAGTCTCCTCCTCTACATTCGCAGTCGTTAGCCATCGCTGCAGCTCTCGCTCCTGCGTTTCCAGACGATGCAAACACTGCAAACATTCGGCCACGAGCGCTTCCTGCTCCTTCTTGGCTTTGGACGGAAGCTTCATACGCTGCAAGTTGAGTAACAGCTTGGCGTATGCGTTTTTCTTGCTCTGCGAGACGAGTTTGGCCTCGACAGTGGCCAGTAATGGCGGAATCACATCAATCGGGTCTTTCACAGGCTTGGCAAGAGAATCTACACACGCAGCTTCCTCGAGTTCGACCTGATAGAGAAGCAGGGTCAAGTCGACTTGCAGGCAAACTAGGTCTTGATGTGCAGCGCCAAATTGGGACCCAGTGCCTTGAACACCCACCCTGTCGCGAGCGTTGCTATTGTCTGTTGTGGCACAGTCGGACTTTGAGAGCTCGACATCGAGGTTGAACGTAAAGGAGCCACAGGAGAGCGCCAGCGAAAGTGGTGCTGTCATTGTGTCGCAATGCGAAGCGATGCGCACGAGTTGGTCGCGTCGATCGTTGACTTTATCGAGCGCGACTCGAACGACAGAGCTCGCCAGTCGGTAGCATTGCTGCATTCGAAGCAGCTGTGCGAGCCGAAAGCCGACAGTGGTCAGCAGTAGCACGTCCTCGTAATCCACTGTTGTGAATACACGATGAAGTGCGAGCAGCACATCCCTGGCCACGCTGATGAGTTGGCTCGAAGCGCATCCGATTTCCATCGCATCGATTTCATCGACCATCGGTCTCGCGAACTCTTGCCAGAGCTTGACTCCGACCGCAACGAGTAGATCTCCACGGCTCTGCGTCATGCTGCCATCGTCCACGCACACGCAATCGGTCAGGGCTGCTGACACGGCCAATAATGGAGCCACTGGGATTGGGATTGCCCGTTTCCTGTCCGCTGAGTGAATCACTACGACGCTCGATTGCTGCTGGTTCTCCGACACTTCCGTCTTGGCGCTGTCGAGTGTCACGAGCTCTTGGTACAATGCAAGCTCGGCCTCCGCTTTGCCTCTCACGGACGCACTGATGCCGTCGCTAGCGATGCGCTTGAGACCAGTCTGTACCAGCACAGTGAGCTCTGTAGGTCTCTTGAGCCGATACAGATCCTTCAGCAGCATGAAATGGAACGACATGGGGAAAATCGAGTCCAGCCGCGCGTCGAAATGAGATGCGCCCACCGTAGTCTCATCCTGACTGCCCGTCTCATCGCCTTGTATCAGTAAAGGCGTGATCGTGTCCATGATGAATGCAAGCGGCTCCTGCACAGCCGCGATTGTCTCCTCCGATGCCGCTCCCAGCAAGCCCACACTGGTAGAGTCCGCCCTCAGCCGCCTGGCCACCCAATCGACTGCCACGCGGATCTGGTCTCTAGCAGCAGCGAACGAGCTCTGCAGCAGCTGCTTCGTGAGCGGCTCGTGCGACGCGTTCCATCGCGCTCGAGCCACGAGCATTTCCGCTGTCGTTTGTACCTGGTCCAGTGTCTGCGCCACGTCGCTCGGCAGCGGCAGGTCCAGCTCCTCCTCTTTGCGCAGCCGCAGCACAGTCTTGAGCGCGTGCTCGGCGCAGGCAGTGGAGGCCTTGGTCCACTGCTTGGCATTGCCGCCCTTGAGCGCCATGGCCTCGTAGCAGTCGCATACCGCCGCGTAGAGTTGCACTCGCCACTTGATATATCGCGTGGTACATAGAGAGACGGTCGACTCAAGCGCCAACAGCGACAGCTTGAGCGCGTTCACGACCTCGGGCTCGAACCCGAGCAGCTGCAGCGGCCGCGCCATCGAGTAGAGCAGCACCGTGCCATTGAGCACGAGCCACGCGAAGCCATGCGGCTCGGCGACCTCGAGCTGCACGGCGACCTCGAGCCCCGTACAGAGCAGCGCGAGCGCATCCAGCAAACGCTCCAGCGTTCCCGGTAGTCGCACAAAAGCGTCGCTGCCGCTGGTGCATGCCCCTTTTGCTGTCTGGAAGCGACAGAGCGCGAGCCCGAACGTCGCTTGCACCCAGAGCGCGTCGTGTCTCTGCGCTGGTTTGTCGTCCGTGGGTTGGTAATGGCCCAGGATGCGACTGTAGAAGAAGACAGCCGCGGCCTTGTACTCGTCTATCGCGCGGAACTGGTCGCCCAGCCGCAGCAGCTCGCGCGCCAAGAGCGCAAAGGCTCGCGGGTGTTGGGTCACGTAGGCCGCGGTCTGCGTCGTGAGTCGCAGCAGTTCGCGGCCAATCAATCCGTTCAAGCCTGTCTCGTCACGACCAGCGGGGGGGATGCGCTGCTTGGTCTGGATGCACAGATGATGGGTCTGCTCCAGATCCCGCACAAGCTGCTGCACCAGCACATGCGGGCCCCCTGCCTGGTCGTCACCTCCTGACTGCATGAGCGCGATGAGCTCTGAAGCGTCGCGACCCGTTCTCTCTCTGGGGTCCACTGTCGCAATAGCTGAGCCCAACAGTTCAACATACACAGGGCTGGAGAGCTGTCCTTCGTTGCATTAGTAGGTGGACGCAGGCCTTTCATGCACGATGGGCGGCTGCTGTGGCAGGGCGAGCGAGCGTACGACACATCGGCTGACAGCTCATGAGCCTGGATCTGTTTTGCGCCAGTGCATAGCCTTGCCGCTGGACTGAGCGGGATAGCCAGCGGGAGATGGGTCCCACCTGATGATCGCAGCAGGCCAGCGCCATACACGCAAACTCCCATCTTCAGTGAACCAGCGACCCGCGTATCCAGTCACTCTTCAATTCGCTCCAGCCCCGGCATCTGAACCAGCGGAAGAATGGCGTCCGTCATGGCGAGTATCTGGCGCCGCAAGCCCATAGCCGTGATCCACGCCGAGGAGTCGGCCGAGCAGCTGCCGCGCACGCTCACGCTCTTCGATCTGTGCTGCATCGGCATCGGCGGCACGATCGGTAGCGGCATCTTCTCGACCGCCGGGTCGATCATCTCGGGCACGGCCGGCCCGGCCGCCGTGCTGTCGTGGATCATCGCCGGCGTGGTGGCCTGCCTCAACTCGCTGTCGTACATGGAGCTGACCACGCGCATCCCGTCCTCGGGCTCGACCTACGCCTACTCGTACCACGCCATCGGCGAGCTCGCGGCTGTGATCGCGGCCTGGCTGCTCACGCTCGAGTACGCCGTCTCGGGCGTCGGCGTGGCGCGCAGCTGGAGCGACAAAGTCTACGAGTGGCTCGTGCTGGACTACCCCAACACGGACTTCGGCTGGCTGGACCTCAAGTACGCCAACATCGGCGGCGCCGTGGTGCAGGGCTTCAGCGTGCTCGTGCTGCTCATGGGCGTGCGCTTCGGCAAGGCCTTTGTGAACATCGTCACGTGCGTCAAGGTCGGCGTGGTGTTCGTGATCATCATCGCCGGCTTCGCGGCGCTCAACTCGGACAACCTCACGCCGTTCATCCCCAAGCGCTCGGAGGTCGACGGCACGGCCGCGTTCGGCTTCCAGGGCGTCATGACCGGCGCCTCGCAGGCCTTTTTCGGCTATGTGGGTTTCGACGAGGTCTGCTGCCTTGCGGCCGAGGCCAAGAACCCCAAGCAGACCATGCCCAAGGCCGTGTTCTGGGTCGTCGTGGGCACCATGATCCTCAGCACGCTCTGCTCGCTCGTGCTGGCCGGCATGATCCCGTACCTCGAGGCGTCCAGCTTCGCGGCCGGCTTCGAGGGCCACGGCTGGCACGGCGTGTCCACGTTCGTGCGCGCCGGTGAAGTCGTGACTATGCCTGTGGTCGTGCTCATCGGCTTCATCGCGCAGCCTCGCCTGCAATACGCGCTGGCCTGCGACGGGCTCATGCCGTCCATCTTCGCCAAGGTGGACAAGAAGGGCAATCTGTTCATGAACACGCTCATCTCGGGCATCTTCTTCACGATCATGGCGTTCGTCGTGCCGTTCGACACGCTCTGGAACATCGTGACCTTCGGCGTCATGATGTCCTTCAACTTCACCAACATTTCGCTGCTTATGGTGCGCATGCGCGACGAGTCGCCGGACCTGGCCATCAAGCTCGCGCTCTCGATCTTTGTCTGCACGGGCTGCACGTCCTTCTTCTTCCAGTCCGGCTACCAGATCGCGGGCTCCAACGCCTGCGCCGTCGTCTCGGCCGTGTTTTTGGTCGTCTCGGTCGCGCTCACGATCTACATGCATCTCAAGTGCGCGCAGACGTTCAACGACTCGCGCTACTTCTCGGCGCCGTTCGTGCCGTACGTGCAGAGCATCTGCATGCTGGCCAACTGGTACATGATCTCACAGCTCGACACGCTGTCGCTGGTGCTCAGCATCGTCTGGGTCGTGGCTGCCATCGTCTCGTACTTTATCTACGGCTTCCAGCACGCCGCCGGTCGCTCCGGATGGAGCGATCTGCTGAGCTACGACACGCCCAACGCCCAGCGTCTAAACGCGCCCATGCTCTCCATCACGGAGCCGCGCAGCTCCAAGCCCACGACCCCAGTCTTCAAGGCCAACGTCTGAGTCCTGCGCTGACGGCTCCTCTAGAAGTACCGGCTTAGAAGTACAAATTTAGTTCTGAGCAAGCACGCTACAACTACGGGAGTTCCATATTGCCTAATCGCTCTATCATATTACTACTTGCTCCGAGTGCTATTTCCACCAGAACAATGGCATCATCGGACCAATCGTCTGGTGCTGAGGCTGACCAAACGGATGGGCTCCTGGATGCCTTTGGGAATGAAATTCCATTGATGTGCAGCTTGGAGGCAGTTCGCAACCTCGAGAACTTGTACAACCAGCGAAAATCGCTCCGTACGTCGAACAACATCCTGTGCTACTTTCTACGAAACCTGCTGGATTAGTAATATGAATCCCGCTTCTATTCGTCTGTTTCCATGGCCGGGCTAGTTTTGCTACGATAGTACTCGTTGAAATCGAACCGAAACAGGAGGAATGGCAGGCTTTGTGAACCGCTACAGTTATCAAATAAATGAAATCAGTTAGCGCTATTTCTATAGTCATCAAAGAAGCAGGCAGTACCTCGTTCCACGGTCCTTGATCATATCGAGCAAAGTTTGCAACTGAGAACCAAAGTCATTCGAGATCTTGTCAATGAGCTTGACCAGCGTCGAGTTTGGGTTGAAGCAGTTTTGTTGCGCTCGTGCGGCGTACTCTTCGCTTTCAGTCACACCCCACGTTCCCTGCACACATGAACAACAGTATCACTCGTCAAATTCGGCCGCGTCAAAATACAGGTAAGAGAGGAAGTCACAAACCTCGGCCGTTTTCCGCTCAATGGTTTGCTGGTATGTCTTATGCTGATGAGCTTCGTGTTCAGCAGTATCGTACAGATTTTTTTTAGTCTTGCAAAATCGGATGATCGTATCAAAGATCAATTTGAGCTGTGTGAGAAGATCCTTCGAGTCTTGCATCATAAAGCCCTACAACCAATTATTGTCAATTCTTGAAGAAGTTAAAGCTCAGGCAGACCCCCACTACTCACATTTTGCTTGATAGTCGCGATGTATTGCTCATGACTTTCAATCAAACCATCCAAATCTTTGGCAGCTTTCAGATCCTTCACAAGCTTCTCCCATGACGTCTCCAGCACCTATGAAGCCACGTTGTATTAGTTTGCAGCATTTCCATGAACTAAAGCGTTGCAGTTCCGTACTTCAAACATCATGTAGCTGTGCAGATTTGCAGTGAAATGATTCATCTCGGATCGAAGGATTTGGCATTTATGCAAAACGGCAGCGCTGTTTTTCAAAAGCCCCTATCAAACCACATGGCATCAATATGTTTAAGCCCGTCATTTACATCCAAGATCACTGCATCTTACCTGGATCTCGTGGCTCAAATTCATGTCTTTGCTCCATGATTTTGCGAGCGAGTATTCAACCCGTTTGAATCTCCACAAGAAGTGGAAAATTCGGTGATACTGCACCATAGTAGAGTCGTTGATAATCGAGTTCACTGGTGCAGTCAACTTGTAGTGAAGCGAAAAGATGTCCCAGCCAGTATCGCCTGGCGACGGCTGCAGCAATTCCACATCCAGTCTTGCCAGAATGTCCGTCGACTAGAACATATGTGCATCAAACGGTCAAGTTCAAAAAGCAGACCTCCACATGAGAAACTGATCAAACAGCATACCTCAAATTTTGCATTGGATGAATTCAACGCTGTTTCCAACACGTTTGTGAGCGTGTGCCGATACACATATGCTGCTTGCTTCGATAACTCAGGGCCAAGTAGATCCATTAAATATTGGATAAAATCGCCCTGTACACAACAAGTTAATAGTCAGCAAAGCGAAATGTCAGTGTTACTCATGCACATCAAACTTTACCTGGCCCAACAAAAGATACCGCTTCAATGCGCGACAATGTTCCAGCAGATGATACTTGGTGTTCAGCGTATGAATCAGGTACTCGTTCGTGGACTTGGACACTTTTTCAATCATAATTTCCAGATTTTTCAGCTC
>JAADVQ010000603.1:0-12243 GCA_023335835.1 Elongisporangium senticosum
AACCACGTGTCCAGCACATCGGCATCCTGCTCCAGATCGCTCTCCGTGAGCTTCACCTGCAGCTTCTGCTCTGCCTGCAGTCGAGCCTCCTCCAGTGAGCGTGCCACGAACCACGGCTGCTCTTCACCTTCGTCAGTCTTTGCCATTGCTCGCTCAAGCGCAGATTCCTTCACACGGTACGCTGGAACACGGTGTCCCCACCAGAGCTGGCGACTCACGCACCAGTCTTGGATCTGGTCCAAGAAGTAGAACCACGTGGTCATGTGGTTCTTTGGCTCGATGACCATGTTGCCCTCACGCACGTTCGAGGCGGCGCGGTGGCCCATGACCTTGCAGTCTACGAACCACTGCGGCATGAGCAGCGGCTCAATCACGTTGCCCGATCGCGAGCAGATCGAGATGGTCGTCGGATGGTCCAGCTACGATAACAAGTTGAGACCTTGAGCCAAAAGCTGCGAAGAATCGATCGAAGCCACTCATATCTCACCTTGTCGATGTAGAGCTCCATCTCCTTGAGATCCTCCACGATCTTCTTGCGAGCCTCAAAGCGATCCAGACCCTTGTAACGCTCATCAATGGCACCACACATGCGGCCGTCCTTGTCGATCACCTCGCGCTCCGGAAGATTGTGGCGGAGACCACACTCAAAGTCCTTGGGATCGTGCGCCGGCGTAACCTTGACCACACCTGCCAGAGTCCAGACACTGTTAGCTGCCATGACCAGACGTCTTGTGTCTTCAATCGTAACGTACCAGTGCCCAACTCCATGTTCACGAGCGTGGCATCTGTGACGATGGGGATGGGAGCAGTGCCGAAGGGCGCGAGCACCTGCCTCCCGTGGAACTTGGTGTAGCGAGGGTCTTCCGGGTGAATCGCGACGGCCACGTCGCCGAAAATGGTCTCAGGGCGCGTTGTATCCACCTCCAGATACTCCTCCGAGCCAACAACCTGTGTAAACAGTCCACACGTTCAGTAACGGACAGTGCTTGGTACGATACCAATGGAGTCTGGTACTACCTGGTATCGAACGCGATGCATGATGCCAAACTCCACTGGCTTGGCGTGGCCAGGCAGAGTCTTCATGGTCGCCCCAGTGAGCTGCTCCGAGTCCACTTCGATGTCCGAAATCGCCGTCTTGAGCGTCGGGCACCTGGGAAACGCAACGTCATCAGCCACTTGAGAGCATTTACTTCATGCGCTGGTATGCGCACCAGTTCACCATGCGCCGCTTGCGATAGATCAGTCCCTTTTCATGCAGCTTCACGAAGGCGTCCACCACGGCCTTGGAGCTACGCAGGCGTCATGAGCAACATGGCGCTTCCAAGAGAGAGACATGGGCACATGAACGCACCGTGGCTCGTCCAGCGTAAAGTAGGACTGCTGCTTGTTGATCGTGGCGCCCAGGTGGTCCATCTGGTCCATGATACGGCCGCCGTACTGCTCGTTCCACTTCCAGACCTCGTCCACGAAGGCTTCGCGGCCCAAGTCGTGCTTGCTCACGCCCGACTCCTTCATCAGCTTGCGCTCTACGACGCTCTACAGCAGCGACACAACAGTCAGCACAGCAGCAGCAGATCCTCCTCCTCTTCGCTCTCTCTTGTTACCTGCGTGGCGATGCCGGCGTGGTCCAAGCCAGGCAGCCACTTGACGTCAAAGCCGCGCATGCGATGCCAGCGCGCCAGCGTGTCCTGGATCGTGATCGTGAGCGCGTGGCCGATGTGCAGCGCGCCCGTGACATTGGGCGGCGGCAGCACCATGTTGAATGGCTTACCGCGCTGGCCTTGCTGGTGGATCACGCTCTGCCAGTAGGCCTGCCAGCCAGTCTCCACCACCGCCGGGTCGTACGTGCTGGCCAGCGGCGCATCGCGCACGCGCTGACGCAGATCCTCTGGCAGCGGAACGAGCGGCGGCTGCTGTTGCTGGGCGAACGCTCGCGCGACCTGCAGCCGGAAGGCAGGCAGCGCCCTGGACGGCCGGACGTGTGCCAACCGCAGCATGGCAGATGACGCAGAAATGCGCCACACATGCACTTTTGGATCGATTTAATGATTTCCAGCCAATCAAACACTATATATGCCTCTATTTTGGCCAATGAGAAGATGTAGATGAATATGTGGGCCAGCCCACACGAATGTAGACCATCCCAGACGCACGCTCAGACGCCATGATGGCCATCAAGCACATGCGGGCCCTTGCCTGCTTCTATTCGTCCGCCGCAGAGCCGCACGTGGCGCGCAGTCTGCGAGACGTGGCGCGTGACGGCAAGGCCGTGCAAGAGCTGCGGCTGCCCAAGTCGGACGACCTCGTGTGCCGCAACATCATGTGCGAGTTCGTCGGCAGCTCGTGCGCCTGCCGCCTGGCGCTGGTGCTGGAGCGCGTGCCGCAGCTGGAGCGCATGGACCTCTCAAACAACCAGCTGCGGCTGCTGCCGGACCCGATCTTCGCGCTGGACAAGCTCACGCACCTCGACGTCTCGCAGAACGCGCTCACGACGCTCTCGGAGCGCATCCAGGAGCTCACGGCGCTCGAGGTGCTGGATCTGCGCCAGAACCATCTCACGCAGCTGCCCGAGCAGGCGCTGGACGCGCTGCCGCAGCTCCGAGAGATCCGCGTGAGCGGCAATCCGCTGCAGACGCCGCCCGAGTCGCACGCATTACGCGCCAAGATCGTGCACGAGTAGAGATGTCTTTATAATAATGTACCAAAACCTGTCGGCTTCCTAACTGCTGGTGCTGCTGTCTGTCTGCTCACAGCCTCGGGAGAATGAGATGGTGCTCCGAGGCCGCTGTGTGCTTGCGCTGCGCCGTGGACTCCTTCTTGGTAAGCTTGGCCGTGTCCCGCGTGCTGCTGGCCTTGGCACTGTTGTTGGCGCCGCCGCCGCTGCTGTAGCCGTTGCTGCCGATGCTGCCGATGCTGGCCTTGGAGCCACGGCGGCTCTCGCCAATGCTGCGGTTGCTGCCCGTGCGCGTGATGTTCCTGCTCGTGCTCGTCTTCTTCTTGGACGGAGATGACACGGTCGCAGCCGGACGCACCTCCTCGCTGTCGGACGCGTCGTCCGGATACAGATTGCCTCCGCTGCTGCTGCTGCCATCTCCATAGAGATCGCTGCCGGCTGGGGACGAGAACGACAGTTCTTCATCGTTCATGGCCAGGCCGATGGCGTCCGAGAGGTTCCCGCTCGAGTTCCGCCGTCCTTCGCTGCTCGACGGGCCGTTGACCGAGCCGGTCGAGGCCAGCAGGAACCTCGGATCCAGCCGCTTCATTCGGAACTTCTCCTGCCGCACTTTCATGATCTGGAACGAACCGTAGAGCTTGTCCTGCAACGTCACGCCGGTGCTGGGCACGACTGGCCCGAGCAGCGCCAGAAACGTCTTGGGCTCGGACGGAATAAACCGAGCGTCTTCGATGGCCGAGTTCTGGAAGCTCCAGGACACCGGCAGCTGCGAGCCCACGCGGATGGCCGTGTTCCCAGGCAGAAAGACCCACTCATTCGGTCGCAGCGGAGGCAAGTTCGTGGGCAGAGTGGCTGCCATGCGGTCCACTTTCTGTATGCTTGTCTGGTCCAGGTCGATCATGGACAGCAGCGTGGTCACGATGCCATTGTCCATCGAGTCCTTGGACTCACTGCCGTCTTCAGTCGTCGGCCGCTCGCGGTCCTTGTGGATGTGCTTGATATGCGCCAGCGCGATCGCACAGGCCGGCGACATGTCGGGCCCACCGGTCGAGGCCAGGTGGATCAGCGTCTTGATAATGCCGCCGGCCACCAGCTTGTCCAGTCCGTCCGGGTGCTTGGAGGCCGTGACGTTGTACAGCGTGAGGATCGTGTTCTTGCACGACTCCTTGTGCTTATCTCGAGTGATGGCTCCCACAATGAGAATGAACCGCTCGTCGTTCATGAGCGGCAAGAGACAGTCCGTGTACGTCGAGAGCGTGCGCAGGATGATCGAACAGCGTTCCGTCAACTGAACCGTGAGCTTCGGCCTGAAGACGGACTGTTGTTCTGCAGAGACAGTGGCCAGCTCTGGGATCGCGGCTGCGACCACATCCAACGCGCCATCCGTGAGCATCAGGAGCCCCGTCTTATCGCTACCTCGCGCCAACTGGCTCAGCGCGTAGACGCAGTTGAGCATGGAGACCGCGCTCGTGCACTGCGGCGCCACCGTGCGCAGCACTTTGACCACGCCGTTGGTCACGAGGCCGACCCAGTCGAGCGGGTCCTCGCACAGGATGGCCAGGATCTGAACGCAGACATCGATGACTCCAGTCGGAGCCATGGAAACGCGCGAGAACACGAGCTGCAGCGTCTGGATCAGGTCGTTCTGCAGCATGATCTTGCGGAACTTGGACTGGTGCGTGAGGTTGTAGAGCGTCTGCATGCAGGCCAGCAGGATCTCCTCCTGGTCGTTCACTGACAACAGCCGAATGATCTGCGGGATCGTGTTGGACTCCTCCATGCGGTCGTGCAGCACGGGCACGCACGAGATGTTGCACAGCGCGTTCAGGCCGAAGACGTTCTGCTGGTTGTCGTCCGACGTGATGATCTTGGTGAGCACGTCCACGAGGTTGTTGGCTGCCATGGCCTCGCAGTTGGAGCGCTGCTGTGACAGATAGCACAGCACCGACGCGCAGTAGCGCATGGTCGGCGGGTCGTTGTGCTCCGACAGCACGAGCATGGCCACGAGCGCTCCGCCCTCCACGAGCTTGATCTCCGTGCCTGGCTTCATCGCGATGTTCGTCAGGCAGGCAGCCAGCCGCCGGTGGATATCCTGGTTGCTGAACTCGATCTCGCACATCTTTGTGATGACCTGCGCCACGTTGATCTCCATCAGAATGTCGATCATGCTCGGGTCGCACGAGAGATTGTAGAGTGCGGTGACACACAGCGAACGGATCTCGACGCTTTCGAGTCGGGCGAGCTTCACCAGTGCATAGAGCACGCCCTCCTTGATGTGGGCCATCCGGTACTCGTCGTGTGTGAGCAGATTGTACAGCGCACGAGCACAGATTTCCTTGGTGGAGTCGCTGTTGATGCGCAACAGCGAGTTCACGATGAAATCGGGCACGGTGCCCTCTTTCCAGATGTGCCGCGAGCGTTGGCTGCGCTCCATGGCCAGATTGCACAGCGTCACGGCCGAGTAGATCTGGATATCCTCGATCCCGCAGCGCATCATGAGCGTCAGTGCTGGGTACAATTCGGGGCACTTGGTTAGCACGGGTCGCGACGAGGCATTCGACGCCAGCTTGGAGAACGCGATCGCACAGGTCAAGGTGATATTGGAATGCGGCGAGGCCGAGAGATCGATGAGCATGGACAAGATCGGAGTCTTCTCTAGGGCCTCGGACGCGAGATTGCAGCATGCAGTGGAGCAGCAGAGAAGTGTGTCCTTGCTGTTACTGTTCATGAGCTTGCGCAGTAGACGAACGCTTCCGTCTTCGATCATTCGCGCGCGAGAATCCACATCAAAGGTGAGATTCGCGATCGTTCCAGCGCAATGCTTGAGCAGCTCCTCGTTTTTCACAGGCCGCTGGAACAGTTGGAACAGCGTTTTGACAACGTCCACGCGGATGAGAATCTTGCGGCTCTCCTCAAAGAATGACAGGTTGAACAGGCAGCCGATCGCGCACTCCTGGTTGCGCAGCAGCGTCAGCGGTGTCTTGTCGTTGACGGCGGGCACCGATTCGTCTTCGACTTCGACGCCATCCGGACTGATGATGAACTTCTTGCACAGACGCACAATGGCCTTGATGACGTCGTCCTTGAGCAGGAAGCTGTGCAGACTCTTCTCGCAGGACAGATTGAAGAGAGCATTGGCACAGAGCTCCTTGACTTTATCCGTCGAGGACATGGAGAGTCGAGCCAGCACGGCCGGGATATTGCTCTGCAGCAACTCGCTGCACGTGGACGGGTTGACCATCAGGCTGCAAAGCGCCACGATCGCGTACTGTTTGGTCAAGGAGCTGGCATCCTCCAGGAACGAAAGCAGTAGCGACACCACACCAAACCGTGCAAGAAGCGGCCGACTATCGGCAGTAGCGGACATGTTGGAGAGACTGAGAGCCGTATTCTCCTGGATCACTTGGTTGGCCTTCTGCCCCATCTCCACAAGTTGCACCACGGCGTCGCTAAGCACGAGATTTTTGAGCGATGACGGATAGGACGAGATGTTGGCGATCGTGACGGCGCACATCTCACGTACAGTCTCGTTTTCGTTCTTGAGCAGATCTTCAATGCACTCAAGAATGCGTACCTGGCTCAGTAGTTCCAGGTTGGACGTGAGCCCCGAGAAGTTGCAGAGCGCCGTCGCGAGGTTCACTTTCACGTCGTTGTCCAGCGAGGTCTGCGAGAGCTCGCAGATATTGTCCAGAATGCCGTCCTCCACGACCTTGGCGCGTGGTCCACTGAGCAGGGACAGGTTGTACATGGCTTCGGCTGAGAAGCTGATGCTGGCCTGCTCCTTCTTCGAGGAGACCTTGAGTATCGTTTGCACGACGCTCTCGGCCACGGCCGTCCCCGAGTACGACGCGATGTTGATCAGCGCCTTTACGCACGCCTCCTTGGTCTCGTAATCGGGCGAGTTGAGCATGGAAATGATCGCTGACACGCACCCTTCCTGGACGAGCCGCAATTGGCCCGTGCGCTCGTAGGAAAAGCGGCAGAGCGCCATGGACGTATTGCGTCGGATCTCTTCGTGCTGTGCCTTGGCCAGCTCCAGGATCGCCAGAAGAACGCCCTCTTCGATCATGCGAAGACAGAGACTCTGCTCGCATGTGAGATTCAAGATGGCCGCAGCACAGAACTTCTTCACGTCGATGTCGTCAAAGATGGATAAGCGACTGATGGCAAGCATGCATCCTTCCGCCACCATCTGCTGCTCATGGCCAATGTCGGTCGTGAACTAGAAAGCATTCAAGTGAACTCAGCATTGGGGAATCGATAGTAGGAGAGCAATCAGAGAGACGTACATGATAAATGCTGAAGGCGCATTCCTGCTTCAGTCGTACTTCCCTCGAGGGACCACCAGCAGCCAGATCCAGCAGCTCCCGGCTCTTATCATTCGACTCTTCCTCATCTTGGTCTGGTTGGTCCTGGTTCGTCTCACCGCTGGTTTCGAAAGGGTCAACCGAGACGATACTGCCGGGCTTTCGAAACCGCGACAGGTAGATCATGCCGTCTTCATAGTCTCCGCGTTGACTGAACAAGTCACCATCGTAGCCACCGAAGATGTGCTCCTTCTTGGGGCCTTTGGCCACGGCCTGATTCAGGCGTGAGCCGATCAAGATGGACTTGGAGCGAGGAGATTCCACTACTGATGCGATATTGACCGCCGAAAACGACGGCTTCCGCTCCGGTGCTTTTGGCACGATCCCTGACGGTGGCTGCGCTGCTGTCAACGTTGCGATTGCGGAACTGGCATTGGAAGGGCTCATGGAACCGCTTGCGCTATTGCTTTCTTCCCGATGCGATTCCTGCGGAATGATCTTGGTGTTGATATGGCGGTAGAGCGTGCGTACGAGATCCTCCTTGGTGGTGTGCGTTTTCCAGAAATTCCGCTGACGATGCAGCTTCCAGTGCTTCACGAGCTCCTTGAGCTCTTCAAAGCGAATCGGTGCGGACGCCGGATCTCGGGTCCTGGGAAACAGATCGAACCGAGCGATGTACTCGCGCAGCACATCGAGTTCCTTGTCGCGCTCGAGCTCTTCCAGCAGATCGTTCGTGTGGCGTGCATTCTGCGAGAGACGGTGACTCATCGTCTTCCGGCTGCTAGATTCTCAAAGCCGATCACAGCACGGACATGTATTTCTACCGCCGCCACTTTGCTTGATCGCTCACTCCTTCAACCAACGGCGTGAGACCACCTGCTTGTGTTCAGATCTATCTGCGGCGCCGTCCAAGACGCAGTGATCCGTTTCATCGCCTCTGATCCACTATATATAGCAGTCGACCATAATGGCCTGCACACGGCCGACCATATTTTTGGTGCTGGAGCAATTGACCACTCGCTCATCATCAAATGGCGCTCAAGAGCTACCACAAAGAGACCCTCAATGGTATGTTCCTGTTCCTGCCGTGTAGCTATCGCTAGACACCTTGTAATCATGGCTGATACTGCTTCATCATGGCAGACAATTGGTATGAGGAGCGACAGGCTCCGCTGAACGGTAACGTGCTTCCTTTCGATGCTCCGGTACGACCTGATTGAAAAGCAAGTAAGAACGCAAATCAGACTCACTGGATGTGGCACAGAACAACTACGCCACGACCAACCTCGCTGACTTTGCCGGCACTAAGTCGACCACACCCGTAAGACTCATTTGTGTTCATTTGTTTTCTGGATGTCGCTGACGGTTTGCTGTCGCAGAGAAATAAACCGCGGCTGATCAACGAGCAGACAATCGGGCTGGCACTGCAGCAGGCCCAGGAAAAAGACTTGCGGACAGGCTTCCGGTCTTCGCTCCCTCGCGCTGATCCGAATCAGGAAAAGCGGTACTTGGAATCCACGCACCGGACTTCGTTCGTGGACCATTTCCCATCGTTATCGACGCGAGGAAGATCAATCAATGCGCTCGTTCCAGCAGGCGGAGCCAGCGGGCGAAACATTGAGCGCGGAAAGGCCGCATCTGGAGCCATGGGCGAAGTCTTCAAGGTGAACTCAGAGCCGCAAAAAGACACCCAGGCGCAACGATCGTGGCTCTATTCGACGGATCCAATGGTGCAGGTCATGCAGAAGCGGATGCAGGAACCGCAGTCCGACAAGGGGAACAACCATACTACACCAGAAAGCCATGCACACCAGCACAAGAACTATGGGCGGAAGGATACCTGCATCACAACGCTTCGCAGCGACCAGAAAGGAGTCTTTGTCGATGACTAGGAGCACTTTGACCGATTTCTTTTCAATGATTTACCTAGAAAAACAAGTTTACTAGCAAACGGACTTCCGTTGCCTGCCTCATAATCATTTTTCAAGAGTCGTATTTGAATTACCGCAGCAGCGTTACGCGTCTGCTATGCACATGCGGTAGCATTCCTGTGATGCGAATGATGCAAAACGTGAGATTCAGAGAGTCCTGTACAGCAATAGCCACCACATTCACGATTCGTACCATGAATTCAGCAGGCGTCATGTTCTGCAGATCGTCGTCGTCCAGCACCTTGAGGCTTTTAGCATGGCCGTTAACTGAGACTTCGATGTCGTTCACCGCGCTTTCATCGGCATGGCACCACTCCCACTCGATGTCGTCAAGCTCCTCATCATCCATGGCGTCTCCGTTCATTTCGGCGTCCCATCCTTGCTTATCGACTTGCACCTCAACCAGCTCGCCGTCCTTGTTTTCATCATTGTACCGTTCGAGTTCGGCCATGTATGCCTTCTTGAACTCTTCCTGGCGCTGCTCCTCACTCATGCCGTACTCTCCAAGGTGCTCCATGCTCTGAATGCCGACCGGATTCGCACGCTGCTCCTCCATGGCGCTGAGAGCCGCGGCTTGAATATGCTTGGCAGCCAAATGGCCACTGATGGAACTTCCTTTCAAAAACTCAGGCAACTCGCGAGGTGCTTTGGTCGGTCGTTCCAGCACTTCATCCTCCTGTGCAATCAAACAGTATCAGCCACACATTCCCACCATTAGATACCGACAATATTCTTCGCTCACCGCTTTTCGCTTTCTATCCATTAAATATTCGTCTTCAGCTTGATCCGTGCCGGCAATATCGACGATGATTTCTTGGTCTTGCGCTCCGTAAGGGTAAAGATACGACTGCGTATTGGCACTTTCAGCCCCACGACCATTGCCAGATCCGTTATTGCCACCTGCACCAGATCTGTTGCCACCACCACCGCCATTCCCGCCAGCGCGTCCACCAGTGCCTCCGAGACCGGCTGCTCGGTTCTCACTCGGGAGATTACTGATAGGCAAAGGAGCTCTTTAGTCGCCGGAGAAGAAATACTCGCGCTGCAATAGCAGCTTCGAAGCGTACCTGGGAAGCACGTGACCTTCCTTCACGTAGTCTCCGATTCGTCGCAGCACTTCGTAGAGTCCTTCGTGCATGCCAGCTTGTTTGTTCATCTGATCTTTAAACTGAAAATATGCCAATGAAAGAGATCGATTGGTCAATGGTCACAGCTCAAACCGCCAAAGGCCTACGTAGCGGCAGCCCCACCTTGCGCATCAGGCTCTGGATTTTCTCTAATCTATCGTTGTTGTCGCACTATGATCACAGTTCACAGCGACCGGAAGGATGAGCAGAGACCTCAGGAGCCAAGAAGACCACAATGGAGACGCACCTCGAGCAGGGGCTCATTGCAATGGCCGCAACGGAATTGGTACTGGCCGGGCATCAGCAGCAGCTGCGCCTCGAGTGCTGTGTACTCGCGTCCACAGTCTGGATCTTTACACTGGAACGTCTGCCGCTCCAGTTCCAGTTGTTCGTTGTCCTTGAGATGCTCGTGCATGACGTAGAGACGGTATTGCACCACGTCCACAAAGTACTTGTAGTCGATATACCTGTGGCATCGCGAGAGCGGTGAGTACAAGCAAGAGAGCGCGTGTACAATCTCATGCTGACGCACCAGTAGGACGTGGACGAGCTTCCACCCACGCGCTTGTCATTCAAGACCTCTCTGCAGCAGATACACACGTCAGCTAACAGGTCGCGCATGAACACACCGCAAGACCGACACGTACTCGCAGACGAGATGGTCCTGGTGCAGTTCATTCATGATCTTGCGCACTTGTCGCGTCTGCAGGTTCACAGCGCTGCCCATGTCGTCGTCCTATGTGATCCGCAGCATCAACCACCGGTCAGTTCCCCCGCACTCTCTCCGTCGGTCAACTGCGCGTCACCTTGAGGAACTTCTCGCGCAGCAGCGCCTGCAGCACCACGATGTGCTCATCCGAGTAAAAGGCACTGAGAGCACACACACACAGACATGCGTCAGTGCGTTTGTCCTCCGCCCACGCGCATCGCCAGGTCTCTCTACCGGCCCACGAGCGTCACGAGCTTCTCCACGAGCCCGGCCATTTCCACACTGACCCTTTTGATACCGTAACGGCATCCGGTTACCGGTTATCGTTCGATAGGTTGTCTTAACCGTTTTGGGTTGGAAATGCAGGGTGTATTTCGGATGTGTTAAGCGGTATGTTACAGTTGGATTGTTACAATGCCGTGCCCAGCATCTTCATGTGGGTCTCACTCAGCCCCTTGAAGTACTTGACCGTCTTGACGCGCAGCTCCATGGTCGCTTCCTCATCGCAGACTGCAGAGGCACAACATGAGAGAGCTGCTATACCTGCGCCATGTATATAGCGGAGGCTACGTACCGATACAGGCCTTGGGGTGCAGCTGCACCATGGACACGGTCCACATGTGGTTCACGCCTTCCTCCACGACCTTGTATAGCGCGTACGACTTGGCCATGCCCGTGATGATGATCAGCACCTCGCGAGCGTCCATGACCGTGCCCACGCCCACCGTGAGCGCCATCTTGGGCACCTGGCTGATGTCGTTGCTGAAGAACCGCGAGTTGGCCACGATCGTGTCGTAGGCCTATTGACACAAGCAGCAGAGTGACTACGCCGTCCATAAGAATGCCCCACGCACGCCATCCTCACCAGCGTCTTGACGCGCGTGCGCGACGTGAGCGACGAGCCAGGCTCGTTGAACGCGATGTGGCCGTCGGGGCCGATGCCGCCGAGGAAGAGCTCGATGCCGCCGTGGGCCTTGATCTGGCGCTCGTACTCCTCGCACTCCTTCTCCAGATCCTCCGCATTGCCATCCAGCAGATGCACGTTCTCGCGTCTAACGCAGAGCCACAGTCAGCCACAGTGGCAAAGAAGCAGTAGATAGATCCGCCTACCGAATGTCGATGTGCTGGAAGAAGTTGGACCACATGAACGAGTGGTAGCTCTCCGGATGGTCCACCGGCAGGTTCACGTACTCGTCCATATTGAACGTCACGACGTGCGCAAAGCTGCAGGACACGTGAGCGTCAGTCTCTCTCTCTCTCTCTGCATCAGCACAAACGCTCCAGACGCACCTCAACTTGCCAGCGCGGTGCAGCTCAATGAGCTTCTGGTACGTGAGCAAGGGCGAGCTGCCCGTGGGCAGACCGAGCACGAACGGCCGCTCGGCGGTGGGCGCGAAGTCGTTGATGCGCTTGCGCACATAGGTGGCCACCCACGACGCCACCTTGTCCTTGGTCTCTTCGATGATCAGCCGCATCGCTTGCTTCGGTCTCTTGA
>JAADVQ010000604.1:0-12241 GCA_023335835.1 Elongisporangium senticosum
ATGTGATGCAACATAGTGTGTGGCATCAGCCAAATGAACTTCGCACAGATTATGCCACACAATAAACACGAAATGGAGCCCACGTGCCACCAGCGGACGACGCGGTGGTAAATCTTGTGCGCAGACCCTTGAAGTCTTGGAGGCACTTTCAGTCTTCGCTGAATGCAGGACTGACTCACAAGCCGTGATACTAGCATATCTCCGTTGGAACATTGTGTCGTTTGTGTGGCTTCCTCGATTGGCAGTTGAGAACCCAAAGGTTGTATATATCAATGCTATTTACCAGGTGCATGCGGTCCTCTAGAGATCCCCAGAGACCTGATCACATTTGACACACGTTGAAAGGAGGAGCACAGACGACTCACCATGAGTTGGACACCCGCACGCCATCGATCCAAGAACATGCAAGACTGGCGGCATGCGCGACCCGCATTTAGGTATTTCGCAATCAGAATCAAGAGCGTCAGTTGATTGATCCTGCTGCAATGAACGCTTACGAACTGCCAAATAGGAACAACTCACTCCGAGTGCTGCTTGCTGCTTGAGCGACCGACATCTTGTTGCTGTTTGCTGCGTCGGCCATTTCTATCAAACCCCAAGATGTTATGCCACACACTGAACCCTATTCGACACACTGTGCGCCACTAACTCGAATAGGGTACCTACGATTACACACAAATCATGATGATTCCAAAAGAACCATTCCGCGGCAGTTCCCACATGCTACTGCCACCAGCCAACCGTATTTATTCCATATCGTTGAGTTGAAAATGGACGGGAAACCGCCTAAGACGCACTCAGTTTGGGTGTTGAAGACAGAGAGGTACCTCCACCCAAGGTCCAGCCAGTCATGGAGCAGCCTCCACCGCCGCCACCGGCGCTCGAGGCTAAGAGCCTGGGCGCCAAGAGCCCGCGCAGTCGCCGGTCGCCGCGCCACCGGTCTCCGCCTGTGTCACCTACCGTGGCCGCGGGCGCGAACCGCCCGGACTCGCTCAGCAGCTACCCGGACATGACCCGCCGCGGATCGCACTACGACATGGACTTCTCCAAGCGCGACTCGGTGGCGAATATTCGCCGCGAGGTCGCGAACCACGCCACATCGCTCTTCCACCGCGACCAGGATCGGCAGGTGCACGTGTTCCAGGAGCCGCCGCGCATCCGCGTGCTGGGCGGGCGATCGGAGGAAGCCTGGCCGGCGCGCTATGTCGAGTACGATATTGAGGTATATGTGCAGAGCTCTGCTCTGGGCATGGACCTGCAATGGGCGGTTTAACTCAGCTGTCTATGTGTGCCTCTGTAGTTGAAGTACAAGAATTACACGTGGCAGGTCGAGATCCCAAAGTCCATGATGTATGGGCTCTGGTTCTTCATCAAATCCACGTTCCAGCTCAAGTACCCAAACTCCAATAGCGGCTCCTCGCAGATCATGCAAAGCCAAGCTGGCGGCGGGTCGTCCTACTCGACGTCCAATCTGCCGCCGCTGCGCAAGCTGTTCCTGGCCAACGCCGAGAAGTCCATCAGCCCCGACATGATCACGCAGATCCAGGACTACCTGAACGCGGTTGTGAAGGTCCCGCGTCTGCTCTCGTCGTCCTACGTGGTGTCCATGTTCCAGGTCAGCAACAGCACGTTCGACGAGGACGAAGGCTACACGTCGATCCGAGAAGGATGGCTCAAGGTGCGTCTCTGGCTCAAGGGCCACCGAGACAACGTGCGCGTCAACCGTGGCGCGATCACGTGCGACAATGAGTGCTTCAACTGCATGTGCGTCTTCAAGCGGGTCAACTTCAAGTCCAAGAAGTGGCGCTGGGTCGCGTTGAAGCACTCGAGCATCGCGATCTACGGATCCATTCAGGTGGGTCACTGATATCTGATTCTGGTTTTGCATTGAGCAGTCGTTTGTGACACGCGACTGATTGAACTGCAGGACGAGCGACCCGTGGAAGCGTTTCTCTTCGACCAGAAGTTTCTGATCGAGCGAGGCATTCACTCAGCTGGCTCCAACACGGCTCTGATCGTGTCCAACTCGACCTACGTGCTCCAATTGGAGGCCAAGACGAAGCAGTCGATTCTCAAGTGGGCCAACGCGATCCGCAAGGCTGCAGAGCTCAGTGACTGGTCTCAATCGCACCGCGATGATTCGTTTGCGATCCCACGTCAGCCCAACCAAGTTCAGTCGTATGCACGCTGGTTTGTCGATGGCAAAGATGCGTACGAGTCTATCTACGACTCCCTGCTCACTGCGAAGAAGGAGATCTTCATCGCTGGCTGGTGGATTTGCCCAACGATCCACCTGCTGCGTCCTGCTGCGCTCTATCCTCACGGCCGATTGGATCAAGTTCTCCTGAAGAAGGCTGAAGAAGGAGTAAAGGTGCGTTTGTATATGTTGTCGCTTGTGACTGCTTGTGACTAGAGACGAAACTAACTGGCTGCCACTCCCTCCAGATTTACGTGCTGATGTACAAGGAGGTCTCCGTGGCTCTCACCTTGAACAGCAACTTTTCCAAGACAACGTTCCGACGCCTGCATCCGAATGTGAATGTGCTTCGTGACCCTGACTTCATCATGAAGCAGTTGGGCATGTGGTCCCACCACGAAAAGATCGTGAGCATTGACCAAAAAGTGAGCTTTGTCGGTGGACTGGATTTGTGCTTCGGGCGATGGGATGACGCAAGCCACGCGCTGTTTGACGAGCCGGACCAGCTGACCAACTTCCAGGGCAAAGATTACTCCAACCCGCGTGTGAAGGATTTCATTGACGTCCATCTCCCAGACAAAGACCTGATCGACCGATTTACAACTCCTCGAATGCCTTGGCATGACTGTCACTCCCGGCTGGAAGGACAGGCAGCTCGCGATGTTGCTCGCCACTTCATCCAACGGTGGAACTTCTCGGTTTCCACGAGACGAAAGAAGGCCAAGCTGCATCACTTAGTGCCTATGAATGATTTCCCAAAGACTGTAGAGCGCGACAATGGCAATCTATTGAACAAGCGGCTTCAAAAGGCTGTCCGCGCAGTCCAGGCCATGCACGGCTTGCGCAAGCTCACCTTGGCATCAGCCCAAGAATCCAAGGAAGAGCTCGAGGAAAAAGAGCCTGAAAATACGTCACCTGCTCGTGGCAACCACCGCAACAGAGACAAACCTCAAGATCGCGATGAGCCCATTGCGTCGCCTCGATCAAGTTCGCCTGTTTCTGACAAATACAGTCCCCGACCGGCCAGACTGGCGCCGATCCCTGCAAAGGGAGTTCTATTTGCCCCTGATCCGCCTGCCGAACCTCATCGAGGGTTTGACAGCGACCGACGTCTATCGCGTTTGCTGAGTAATCACGACCTGAACGACGAGTCCAAGGGATTTGATAAAGCAATTATGGAGGATGGAGAAGATGATGACGAGCGAGAAGGTTCTCCGGAGGTCTCCGAGGCTGATTCGATCGCGGCAATGCAAAAGGAGAGTGCGTTCAAGGGACTCCCGTGCTCGGCCCAGATATTGCGCAGTCTCTCGTATTGGTCTGGTGGGTGTCCAACGGAGCGAAGTATTCAGAACGCCTACATTCGTCTCATCGGCGCGGCTCAGCACTTTGTCTACATTGAAAACCAGTTCTTCGTCTCTGGCCTGGAAGGCGACCATTTCTGCGCTAATCGAATCGCAAACGCTCTGGTTGAGCGTATCCGCCGAGCCGCTCAGAACAAAGAAAAGTTTCGAGTCATGGTCGTGATGCCACTTCTTCCAGCGTTCCCTGGTAAAATCGACGACAAGGAGGCCAGCAGTCTGCGCGGTGTGATGTACTGGCAGTACCGAAGTATTTGCCGAGGCGAGAATTCCATCTACCACGCGTTGCTCAAGGAGCTCGATGATGATGTGTTTGGCTACATTGCATTCTACGGACTTCGCACGCATCGTGTCGTAGGAGGAACCCCTGAGACCGAGGAGGTCTACGTGCACAGCAAGGTCATGATCGTGGATGATCGCAGCTGCATCATCGGCTCCGCGAACATCAACGAACGCAGTATGAACGGCGACCGCGACTCTGAGATCGCTGTGCTGGTTGACGACACTGAAATGGACGAGACGATGCGAATCGCTGACAACACGATGAGCGTGGGCAAGTTCGCGCACTCGTTCCGCATGAAGCTGTTTGAGGAGCATTTCGGGATCCGCCGTGGAACACCCTTGTACGAAAAGTACTCCGACCCTGTGAGCCATGATAGTTGGTACTCGATGCAAGACCATGCACTGAGGAATTGTCAGATTTATGAATCTGTCTTCGGCTGCCTGCCGTCGGACAATGTGCTTTCGTTCAAGCAAATCAACATGCTAATTGAGCCAATGTACAAGCGCGAAAGCTTTGCTGCCTCCGCGAAGAACGCGTTCCACAATCGCCCCAAGCTTCGATCTCGAGGCGAGAGCAGCGATGCCACGAGAATATCGAGGATATCGATGACGATCAACAACCCGTCGCCGACTCCATCGACTGGCCCCAATTCTCCGTTAGGTCTGCTGAGTCCAAAGAAGATCGGTGACAACAAGGTCGTCTCTTCACCACTTGCAGATGATCCTGTGGCCAATTCAGAGATCCATCCGGAGCTGAGCCCCTCATCTCCTTCCAGTTCCAAGCACAAGAAGAGCGGATCTGCGCAGGGCAACCTGTCTCCACATAGCGCGAGCAGTCCGACTAACGGCAATGCTACCGCGGAGCTGTCCCCTTCCGGTGAGAAGCGAGAAGACTCGTTCATGGGCATGAACGTCAACATGCGCGACAGCTCGCAGATCCTGGGGCGCAAAGACGAGCTCAAGGCCATTCAGGGCCACATTGTGTACTTCCCGTTGAAATTCCTCGTGGAGGAGCAGCTGGAGCCAAAGCTTCTCCCGGCTGAGCTTTTCCAGTAGAGAGCAGCAGCGCATCACGTCATGCGAGTGCTGCATAATGCTTGAGCCATGGCCCTGAGACGTGCACTTGCACATCTTCTTGCACCAGTTCTATGGCTTCAGTTTGTTAAAAATGGATCTTTGCCCTTGCGAGCGGTTTTGCCAATGTCCATGTGCACTCCTTGCCCATCAAAATCCGTTTAGAGGACTTGCACGAAACGGCCACAAGCATCAGCATTCGGCTCCAGCTGGCCGTTATCCAGCAGCCTTTTCTTCCAGTCGGTGCAACTCCGCCGTCTCTCTATTACACACCATCCTGCGCTCTATTTCATCCTTTGAAAACGAATACCCTCACAATGACATATTCTCATTAAATGGTATGAAAATAAACCTGCGATAATTAATGTACCGACATATACATATACGTACCACATATATTAAAACATACAGTTTTTCATACCCAACTGGCAAAAATTGGGAGACCCCTCCATTCAAGGCACATCAATGTTCTCATGCGACGACAGTCAAACGACTAACAGCGCGATCAGCAATAGCAGACGCGCGCATGGGGCTCAAGAAATGGCTGGCGCTGGACTTCTCCAAGGATGTCGCCTCTGCCTCTGAGGACGGGCCTGTGGACGCCAATGCGGCCGAGACGGACGTGCGTCAGCCCACGGGCCACACCAAGGACCTGCGGGCGAGCCGTCGGTTCAGCAGCTTCGACCCGCCGCGGTCGTCACTCGACGAGTTCCACGAGGCGCAGTCCTATCGCCAGAGCAACGCGGACGGGTACGACACAGACAGCTTCGCGCAGGCAGCAGACGATGCAGCCGTGGACGCGACCCCTCGCTATGCGCGTGCGCCCTCGACGCCTCTGCCGCCGCGACCCAGCACTCTGAATCCGCAGGGCATGTCGCCGCTCCAAGGCAGTCGAGTTCAACAGCGCAGCAACGACCAGCGCGGCATCGCCAAGCAGTCCCCAGCAGTAGATAGAGACGAGCGCTTTGTCGATGCGGACGAGGGCGCGCAGCGGTCGCGCCGCAACTCGCTCATGGACCATATCCGCTTCTCGTGGCTCGGACGCAGCGACCAGTCCGATGTGTCGGACGGACGCAGCAGTCTGGTGGCACAGGACGACTCCAGCTCGCAGCGCACGGCGCAGACGGGCGCCATGCCAAACGAGGAGGAGGACGAGCCCATGGGCGTGGTCATGAAGGGCTGGCTGGAAAAGTGCGGCCAGCAGTTCAAGACTTGGAACTGGCGGTTCTTCGTACTGCGAGACGACGGCGTGCTGTCGTACTACCAGGACCAGACGCGCGCCAAGCTCAAGGGCTCGATCCACGTGGGCTACGGGTCCAAGGCCGACATCTCGGTCCAGTCCAACATGATCGACAAGAAGTTCGTGTTCATGATTGCCACGCCACAGCGCAACACGATCATCTCGGCGGCCTCGCAGGCCTCGATGACCAAGTGGATCGCCAAGCTGCACCTGATGGGCGCCAAGCCGTCGCAGCCCTGGGATCCGCTGTGCAAGACCGTCAACTTCTTCGTGCGCGACTCGGAGTGTCCGCATGAGTGGAAGCGATACGACGACCCGACCAGCTACATCCACATGGAGGGCTGCCTGCTCAAGCGTGGCCACGTGAACAAAAACTGGAAGAACCGGTTCTTCCGCATCGAGAAGGGCGAGCTCAGGTACTACACGGAGAACCAGGACGAGCTCAAGGGCTCCGTGCCGCTCAAGGGCACGATCGTGAGCCCCGGCATGACGCAATGCCCCGACGGCCGTCGCTACTACTTTGTGATCACGTCCCGAGACGGCAAGTTTGAAATGCACCTGAACGCGCACAACCACAACGACATGCACCGCTGGATCGAAGCGCTGCAGGAAGCGCAGACAGCGTTAGGCCACTCGAACGACACAGGCACCGTCGTGGGCCTGGCGCTAGTGGTGCAGCGTGCCGAAGAAATCCCGCTGACCAGGATCGAGGTCTCGTTCAATTCGGCGGAGGACGTGGCGTTCGAGTTGGAACGCCGCACCGAGGCGCTGATTGTGAACAAATGCCCCAGGGACAGTGTGCCAGCGGGCAGCCAGCTGATCGCCGTGGAAGGCCGAAGCATTCTGCGCGAATCGTACTCGGAGGCGCGCACACGATTGCGTTTGACGCCGCTGCCGTTCACGCTCGAGTTCCTGCTCACGCCATACAAGAAGGGCGTGCTCACCAAGAAGTCGCGCTCCGGGTTTGAGAACTGGAAACGACGCGTGGTGATCGTCGCGAACGGTGAGATCCACTACTACAAGGAGATCGCGGCCGGCGGCAGGAAGGCCGAGCCGATTCTCAAGCACCGCAAGTCGTTCTCGCTCTACGGCTGCTATTTGAATCTGCTGCAGGTGCCCGGCCGCGACCTGTGTATCGTCGTAGCGCGATCTCCGTCCGACAAGCTCGTACTGCAGACGCAATCGACCGAAGAGCGCATTGAATGGGCCAGTGTGATTTACTGCTCGATCCGCATGGTGTCGCAGGGCATCACGGCCGGCCACATTGAAAACCTCAACCTGGAGAACTCCATCACCTCGACCATGTCCGCCTCGGACGATCTGGAGTCGACGCTCGCGGGTGAGAGCTAGCTAGCTAACTGGATGCCAGTGGGGTGCGTGCCTTCCTCTCCGAATGACGGCAGTGAAGATCCAGAGGCAGATAGATCCGAGACTCGTCAAACGAACTGTTAATTTATGTGTGTTTCAGCTTATGGGAATTTGTTGATGGATGAGCTGCTGGCGCCAGGCTTCCTTTCCCTGCGTGCTTCCTCGGTCGTGGCCCACGACCAGAGAAAGCATCCATCGATTGCCAGTGCTGAACGTCTCGCGCAGTAAGGTATCCGTTGGCTGTACCGAAACGAGAACCTGCATGAATACGTATTGTCAATATGGAGTCGGATAATCGGATATATGAGGTTTGTACGTTGGTCGCCAGCACTTTGGCTTCGCTTCCGTCGGTTCGGCGAACGCTACGTACTGGAGAAAGCAGGTTCCCAATGAACTCAGTCAATGGCGTGTGCTGCATCTGTGAACAACACGTGGAGGTCGCGCATCCGCTCTGGCGCATCTACATCTCCAGCACAACGTGCTCTGACGTTATTAGGCGGCGCGTTACATAATAATAACGCCACGCAGGTCGTTCGTTACCAGCAGGGCTGCTTCATCGCGTTCGCATTCTTTGGGTACACGCCATCATCACAAGCAAGCGCATCACGAACCTCTGTAATGGCGATCCCCTCTGCTAGTCGATCTCTATTGCGATCCTCCGGGACTTCTTTCTGGTATATGCGCTAAGAGAGGGGCCAGAGAAACCTCCTCCCCTGACCTGACGCTTCAAAAAGCAAAAAGGGCCCGACCGCTCCATCAGCAGCTCCGCCCCGTTCGCCCTCCATCTCGGTACGTGCCCCCGCGCTCTGCGGCAGACTCCCACGCACGCAGCGACTGACTGCGGCTCTGTGCGGCTCTGTGCGGCCCCGTGCAGGTCCTGGGACGGAAACTGCTAGCTGTTGAACTCAGGAGCTCGGACTGACCGACTGCTGCAGCCCAAGACAAGAGAGAGAAGCATGACGACGCCGGCAGGTTGGTTCTGGCTGGTTCCTTGCGCGTTGGCTTTATCGTGGGCCGCACGACTATACAGAGAGGAGTGTTGCTAATGATTGGATCGTCCAATGCGCCACTTCAATGGACACTTTAGACGACAGTTTGTACCCCATCGCGATCTTAGTGGACGAGCTCAAGCACGAAGACGTCCAGCTACGTCTCAACTCGATCAAGAAGATCCACATCATCGGTACCGACTGCTTGTAACGGGCTCTGGTGTCCTGCGACTTACGTTGTTACTATTCTTCCAATTATGCAGCGGCGGCGCTTGGTATCGAGCGCACGCAGTCGGAACTGCTGTCGTTCCTCAATGGTACGCACTCATATGCTTCATTGCCAACGGGTCAAAAGAGTACCATAGCTGAACCTGTGCTTCTAGATTCGCTCGATGACGAGGACGAAGTGCTGCTCGTGATGGCGGAAGAGTTGGGCGGCTTTGTGGATGTGGTTGGCGGACCCAGCGAGGCCTACCGCCTGCTCAAGCCTCTGGAATCCCTCGCCACGGTGGATGAAGCCTCTGTGCGCGATATGGTACGCGTGGATGACCCATTGATATCGTGGCTAGATCACCATGTTGACGTGCTTTTGGGGGTGGTAACAGGCTGTCAAGTCCATCTGCCGCATTGTGGAAGTCATGGAGACGGACCACCTAGCGGAGTTCTTTATCCCCGTGCTTCGCCGTCTTGTCACGCGTGATTGGTACGTGAACCAGCAGACTTTCACGATTCAAAGGCCGTTGACGGATTCAAGGTGCTGCTTTGGTGCAGGTTTACGTCTCGTATCGCCTCTTGCAACCTGTTTCAAGTTGCGTATGCGCGTCTTTCGCCTGAAATCCAGTCGGAGATGCGTCAAATGTTTGGTCAACTCTGTCGCGACGACACGCCCATGGTGCGCAAGGCTGCATCGGCCGCTCTGGGATCGTTCTCAGCTGAGGTAACTGAAGCAGCATCTGCAGATTAAACTTGACCCAGGAATACTTACAATGTGTGTGAGTGCAGATGGAGGCAGCTAACGCTCAAGCCGAAGTGCTGCCGCTGTTTCTGGCGTTGGCGCAAGACCGTCAGGATTCTGTTCGGATACATACGATCGACAATGCCGTCGCTCTTGCTCGCCTTGTGCCTGCGGAAGTCGTGACCGAGCAGGTTCTGCCTACAATTTTTGAGACTGCTCGAGACGGATCCTGGCGTGTTCGTTGGTCTGTCGCCAATCGATTCCCGGAAATGTGTGCCGTGCTGAGCCCAGAAGTGGTGAATGCGTCGATGGCTGAATGCTTTACTACACTGCTGGAAGACAACGAAGCCGAAGTACGAACGGCGGCAACCTCGAAGGTATGATGCTAGCCAAGTTGTGTAAGCTGACGTGTGCGGTTTATCTGAGGAATGATGTTGCCCGTGTATAGACAATCGGAGTTGCGCAGATTTTGAACCCTCAGCGTATTGTGGAGCGCCTGGTGCCTTGCTTCCAGACGCTCGCGAGAGATCTGTCGGACCACGTTCGATCTGCTCTGGCGGGTGTTGTCATGAAAGTGGCTCCCTTTTTGGGACGCGACCTCACCATTGAGCACCTTCTTCCTCTGTTTTTGCTGGTATGTGTCGGCGTGTGCATTTGATACCTTGTCTCGTACTCAAATCGACTGACTCGTGAATTCGTCATTGTTGCAGTTGTTGAATGATCAAAACTCGGAAGTCCGATTGAACGTCATTTCCAATCTAGAAGAGGGCAACACTGTACGCGATTTGCTTGCTATTCCTAGTTTACGAGTTTTCTCACCATTTCTGTTCACCAAACACACAGGTGATCGGGATCGAGCTCCTGTCTCAGTCCCTCTTGCCCGCAATCGTGCACTTAGCCGAGGACAGACAATGGCGAGTGCGCCTCGCTATCATAGAATACATTCCGTTGCTGGCCGCTCAGTTGGGACAGGACTATTTTGAAGAGCGGCTGTCGGATCTCTGTATGTCTTGGCTGGCTGATAACGTTTACTCCATCCGCGGTACGAGAACTTGCTCCATCAGCTGACAAATACTTGAATCGCAGGTGACTGACAGTGTTATCATGAACAGAGGCCGCTACGATCAACTTGCGCAAGCTGACGGAGAACTTTGGCGTCGAATGGGCCAAGGCGAACATTCTGCCGCGCATTGTGGCGATGCATTCCAACGGCAACTACCTGCATCGGCTGACGTCACTGCATGCGGTGCGCATGCTCTGCGACGCGATGAACGCTGAGACGATCCAGACGTTGATGATCCCACTCGTCATTGAACTAGCTCAGGTTCGTGCTTGGAACTACTTGGTTATTACATTGACACCCGTAGCATAGCTAACATCTACCAAACAGGACCCAGTGCCCAACATCCGCTTCAATGTGGCAAAAACGCTGGAAGTGGTCGCCAAGAAGTTAGACTCGAGCGCGCTGGACGCTCACGCGCGGCCGTGCCTTCACTCGCTGCAGCAAGACAGC
Organism: Elongisporangium senticosum; assembly: GCA_023335835.1. NCBI lineage: Eukaryota > Oomycota > Peronosporomycetes > Pythiales > Pythiaceae > Elongisporangium > Elongisporangium senticosum. The sequence goes on from JAADVQ010000604.1 coordinate 10,977, forward strand.
GATGGGGACGTGGTCTTTTTCGCGAACCGAGCGCTAGCCCAGTGCTAGCGTAGGTAATAAAGAGAGAGTATGGAGCCACGACCGTTCTCAAGACGCAGATCCATCTTTTCCCGGAAAAAAATATCAACCTTCATCGCCAAGATCTAGTTGTTTGGTTTGCATTTATTGCTGGCGCTTGCGTGTGCTGATGAACTCGTACATGGCCTCGGAGACCCACCAGCGCCAGAACGTAGGAAATGTAACTGCGTCGACGCCCTCGTCCTTGAGAATAATCCTGCTGCTGTGCATCTACAGTAGTAGTTCATCGCATCAGCACTTTGGAGTTACGATACATCATCTTACTTACCTGCTTCCAAATCTCGTTGACTTCATGGTCTGTAAGGACGCGCTCCGTTCCAAGATCGGCAGCAACTTCCTTGAGCTGTTCCTTCACGAGCCAACCAGAGAACGCGTGCTTCTCGAAAGCAGAGGCCAGAATCGGCTTTTCAGCTTGATGGGACGAGTCTGAGTCTTCCATTCGGTCCAAGAACGCGATCGTGTCCACTTCAACTTGAATGGCCTGCATCTTGCTAGTCTGTACGTGGTAATTTGGTCAGCTCGTCTACATTCAGGAAGTAAGAGGCAGCAGCATTCCTATTTACCAGTGTGGCTTCCATGGCTTCGTCCCCGATGCCATAGCACAATCTGACGCCGTCCGCGTATACCGTGAGAGCATCATCGATGCGCTGCTCAAAGCAACACCGGCGTCAGCTGAGGCCATCACGATCTTCATTTGCAATTATGAATACTCTCACATCGTCAAGCACAAAGAGTTCTCCCAATTCCAGAAGCACCTGCGCTTCACCTTGAATGGCTGATTTGATCTGGGCGAACTTTGGCGACTACAGACCGTTGCATCAGTGTTCAGCACCAGCAGTAATGAAATTCATCCTGCCTACTTGATAAAGAAACCTTGCTCGGCCAAGCAGATCCTGGATGGCGTCCATGTCCGCTTTAACATCAGCTTCATCGGTCAATAGATTGCCTCCACCGACAACAGATCGGCTCTTTTGGATGCGAGATTGAAGCGCACAGCGGCGAAGGCGAGCAAGACAGAGCTGGCACTCTGACAAACCCAATGGTTGTGTTTAGACAACTCCTCTTGCTTCAGTCTCGCAAGGAATTTACCTGCTCGCTGCAGCTGAAGTTCTCTTGTATCCAGGTCCGCAAAGTCCGATTCTTTGACTTTGGCCAAGGCAAGCAGGGTCTGGACTCGTGGTAAGATC
>JAADVQ010000605.1:0-12238 GCA_023335835.1 Elongisporangium senticosum
GAGCCAAAGTCGCGGTTGATGGCGCCGACGCGGTACTCGACCTTGAAGCGCACCTGCTTGCCAATGCACAGCTTGCGCAGGAACTCGCGACTCGCCCAGGCATACGGCTGCACGCACAAAGACGCAATCAGCCAACTGCAACAAGTCAGCACCAGGTTCAAGATCTTTGTCTCACCTCGTTCGTCTGCTCCGAGGAGCGCGCGAGGCGCGGGGCCGAGAGCGACGCCAGCGTGAGCACGATCTCGGGCGGGGGGCCATTGGTGGCCGCGCCCATGAGCACGAGCGTGTCGCCGGAGATCACGGCCTTGACGGTGGCGGTTCCGGAAGCCATGGCGGGAGGTTGATAGGGGAAGTGCACGGGGCGCGTACAATCGGAGTGTGGCGCCACGTATCCAGATCAAAGGGATCAATGGGGTCAATTCAGTTTTGAATTGCGATCTATCGAACAAAGACACTGCAAGTTCAAGAGAGAGAGAGATATCACCTCCACAAGCGAATAAACCTTCATTCAGCAATAGCCACATGCATTCTTATTCCTCCAGCGCGGGCATGTCCTCGAACTCCTGCTCCATAGCGAGACGCCGCTCTTCTTCCTGCAGCTTCTGGTTCTTGGCCTGCATGCGGTCGAAGATCTTCTCCTTGTACAGCTTCTTCTCGTCCTCTTTGTACTTCTGGTCGTACTTGACCAGCACCGCCTGCGTCATCATTAATCACACTTGTGTTCAGTATGGGCGAGGCTACAATTGCACGACGCAAGCAATGACACGTACATGAGTTCGCTTCAAGTCCACAAAGGCGCGCAGGATCTGAGCGTCCGACGCAGAAATCAGCTCTGTGGCCTTGTGCAGACTCTTCTCGGCCTCGCGAGAGTACTCAAAGCCCTTTTCAATGATCCAAAACTCGCCAGCCTTCTCCTTCTCGAGCTCGAGCTTGAGCTTTTCAATGTACACGAGGCCGCGCCGGAAGTGGCCCTTGCCGTTTGTGGCGTCAAGAGTGATTGCCTGAGCATTTGCACGATGGATGTCGCCATTAGAATAGGTTCGAGTGATTGGGAATGCATGCAGCAGTCATGAACCTGGTCGCAATCCCAAAGAGCATCTTCGATCTTGCGCAGTTTGATTTTGCAGAGCGAGCGGTTCAGGTACAACACCAGCTAGAGCAATAGACAATAACTCAATGCGGGCCGCCAGAGTAGCGCGATTTGTTGGATGCATACCTTGACAGCATTGACTTTGTCCTTGTCTGCCTGAGGAACCAGGTTTTCCCACTCTTCCTTGCCGAAAAAGATGTGAACAAAGCCCTTCAAGTGCAGGCACTGCCGTCAATATCAGCAATATATATCCAAATGCGCAGACGATTCTCGTACCGAATCATAATGCTTCTGCGCCTTTTCGTAGTCCTTCTGTGCGACCACCGCGTTTCCTTTCTCTTTCTCTTCCGTTGCGCTTGCGATCCGCTCATCTACACTCGACCAAGATGTTAAACGCCGTGTGCTGTTGCTGGATAATACGATATCTTACCGATTGTCGGCGGAGGGTTCTCTTCCAACATCTTTTTTTCCTCCTCATACTGCTGTTTACGACTCTCTGCTAGTTCAGCTTGCGTCGGGAAGCGCGGCAGCGGGTCCTGTAAAGATAAATGGTGAATCGAAACTCCACGTCACCAATAACATCACGTATCGTGCGTACCCCAAAGCGGATGAGTTCGATCTCAAAGTCTAGCGTCTCGTTTGGCTCAACCTGTAGACCCATAGCAATCAAGTGTCAATAGAATTCAATGGGATTCGACCAAATGTCAAAGGCTCACCTTTGGGGCGAACCCTTCAGAACCGTACGCGTATTCGGGCGCAATGATAAACCGAGCGATTTCTCCCTTGTTCATGGTCGCGACACCGATATCCCATCCCTTGATGACCTTTTCTGATCATCACAATCGCATTTTCTGATGTCAGAAGGCGATTTTCACGCATAACAAGCGCGTTTTCAACGCAGTGAATACCTCGTCCGAGCTGGAATTCGAACGGATCGTCCGTTCCGCCCACGTGTTTGCCATCGACCATGTCACGCCTGTAATCGCAGGGTCAAACAACATTAGAGGAAAGCTCATTGGGGTCTAGACGGTAGGAATACGCACGTGGTGTCGAAAATAGAGCCGTCCAGGAGCCGCCCAATGTATTGAACTGTCCAGGACAGCAAGAATACAGTCAGTCAGAAGATCTGGAGGGCTTCAGCAGCGCTAGTGAGCTCACCGAATGTAGGGCATCCTTCCTCGACCTGCTTATTCGACTCGGACTCGCGAATGACCTGAATGGATTGAGCAACGCATTATGTACCCACGCCTCATATCCGCCTTCCGAGCGCTCTGGAGCTTGCTACTGCCGCGCACCTTCTTGAGCACTCCGCCGTCGGCTGTGGGCGAAATGTCCACGAACCCTTCATCACGGCAGTATTTGTTCTTGGACGGATCGAAAAAGGCGCACGTTTGCCTATCGCAGATACGGTCCAATGCACGCAGCGTAAGCGCATGACACAGAGCAAGACCACGGAGGAAGTAGCGGGCCTCACCTGGCGCAATGCGTGCAGATGCGCTGCGCATTGGTCACGAGCCCCAGGCCGAAGCCGCCGCAAACTTTGCAGCGAGGATAGTCTGCGCTGCTGCTCATTCCCGTTCTTATCGACTGTCCCCCTGTGGGTGATGACTCGTACTTAAGCGGGAATGAGTTCGTACAGTAACAGAAGCCAGATACAAATCTGCTACGTGTGGGAAAAAAACAAGATGTTCAGCTCATCGTGTCTATGAACAGGTAGATACACTTTCCATTATGGACGTTTTGATGCGGCTATCGCTTACTTCTTTCGGCCCTTGCCCTTCTTCTTTCCCTGCTGCTGCTGACGCTCCTGCTCTTCCTGCAGAGCGAGCTCTTCGCCGAGCTGAAACGGAGATCGAAAGGACGCCGAGATGTCGGACGTGGCCGCGGTCGGGGCGCCCTGCGCGCGCGAGCTGAAGCGTCGCTCCACGCCCTCGTTCTCAGACGTGTCCCATAGCGCCAGCACGCCCTTGGAGCCGCCGACAGCCAGCATGTATGGAGAGTCCTGGTAGAACGACATGGAAAAGAGTTCGCCCTGGAACAGAAAGAAAACGTAAGCAAACGACTCCAGCATCCAAACACAGAAAGCGCAATACATACCACGTTCATGTCCTTGGACGTGATGCACACGGGTGCGTTATCCTTGAGGTCCCAGATCTTGACGGTCTTGTCCACACCGGCGGTGGCGAACAGACCGGGGATCTGCGACGAGAACGAGACAGCCGACACGGCGCCAGCGTGGGCCTGGAACGAGAAGAGCGCCGCCGAGCCGTTCATACGAACGTCGTAGCCAGCGACCATACCGTCTTCCGTCGCGGCAACGATCGTGCTGGGGTTGTGCGGGGCCCATGTGATGCTTTCCACTTCAGCGCTCAGTGCGAATTTCGAGAACGCGTCCGGCTGACGTCCATCCAGGACAACGATCGTGCGGTCGAACGACGCACTAGCAAGCACCGTGGTCTCCGCAGGGTTCCATCGTACGCTCTGGACTTTGTTCGAGTGGTGGCTCATGGTGTACAAGCACGCTTGCGTGGTGATATCCCACACCTTGACCGTGCTATCGGCAGAGCCACTGGCCAGCATGTTGCGGTGGCTGCTGTTCCAGTCGAGCGACATGACTGAGTCCTGGTGGCTACCAGCCTTCAGGGACACCTGCTTGTTCTTACGGCGACGGCTCTGCTTGGGCAGTGCAACCTCGCGCAGCTCTTCGTTCACTTCACCACCAAGCGTGGCCGACGGTTCCAGGACGTCAAGCACATTCAGGTCCCAGATCTCGATACCAGGCTTGAACGTACCAATGGCGACGAAGCTGCCATCGACAGGTCCCTTGGTAGGATCAAGCGGCACAGGCGCACAATCCATCCATGCGAGACTCAGCGGGAACGCCGGCAGGTTGATCTCGTGGTGCACATACAGCGATCCGTTGTCGTCATCGTACACCTGCACCTCCAGGTTGCTGAACTCTTCTTCGGTGTTAGCAACAAGGATAACAGCGTCCGTAGGAAGGATCTCCACATCTTCGCGGTCGTTTTCCAGTTCGTCGTCCTCTTCCTCTTCGTCTTCTTCAATGGAACCGTCGTTCATGGCTTCAGCGCCATCCATGTCAGCGTCCTCGGCTGACGACGCGTCCTGCTCGGCGTCCGAGGAATCCTCTTCTTCAAGAGGCTCGCCCTGCTCCTGTCCAATGTAGTTGGTGATAGCGGCATCGTCGTCTTCATTGTCGTACTCGTCCATCTTGAAGGACGCTGGCAGACCAGAGTCGTCGGCACTGGCGGCGGCGGCCTCCTCGTCTGATTCCTCCTCCTCCATGGCAGCCTCAGCCTCCATGGCTTCATTCTCGTCAGCAGCCTCGTCGGCCGCCATTTGCTGCACCATGCGCATCTCGCCTTCCGTGAGCTTGAGCTTCTCGGGCATGCGACGCGACGCGCCCTTGGGCACCCATGCTAATGCCGAGATCATGGTCGTTCAAAGGCTCGAGTTGCGCTTTATGGCCGCAATGGACATGGCTGGCCAATGGGTGTTACCGTGGATCTTTTTAATACAGCGCCCTCTCCAGTACAGGCCCCGCCTCTCACCTGACCCGAAACGACTGGTTTCCAGGTCTCGACAGCGAAACGGGTAGCGTATCGCTTTGCGAAGGGTTTCAGCTGATTGGCTGCCGCTGCCTCCATTCAATGAGTTGGGATGGCTTCAATTCGTTGAATTGCGACCTGCTTGTACACCGTTTCACGGCATTGCTGCTTGCTGGTTGCCCATGCTCCATCCGCAGCAGCTCGCGCTCGGCTTCCGGCAGATTGTGGCCGCGCATGGCGGTCTGCAACAGCACCCAGCGGTGCACAGCGCGCTGTATGAGCAGGACAACGCGCCCCAAGCGTTGCTGCAGGCGCTGGCCTCGTGCCTCATTCATGACCAAGTGCCGCAGCTCGTGCTGCAATTCCTTCGACCGTGCGTCCTGGATCTCATGGTGCGGTTGATGGATCCGGCTATCGTGATCTACGACTTCAATGTAGCCAACGACGCCTTCGAGCCGTGTGTGGACCCCATGGAGCGCAGCGAGCGCATCGCGGAAGCGATCGTGACACTGCTGGCCTTTGTGCCGCAGACCTGGAACGTGGTCCAGCAGTACTTTATCGACTCGCCGTGCTTCTTCGAGTTTGTGAACGTGGCCGGCGCCAAGAAACAGCAGAGCGCGCAAACAACCGAGCGCCTGCGTCGCATCGTGAAAACGACCTACCGACTGATTCGCCTGCATCCGCACGAAGCTGTGCCGCTCTGGAACTGGTCCGGCTACTTCCCGTTGTGCTTTCATGAAGACACTTGCATTCGATGGTTTGCAGCACGTACGACGGCTGTGGTATTGCAAATGGGCAACTCGCAGCGCAATGCGTTCATCGACGGACTGCAGGTCGGCGAGAACGCCGCAGTGGACGGCAAGCACCCGGCGGTGCGCAAGATCGAGCTGGAAGAGCACCAGTTTGAAGTGCAGCACCAAGAGCAGCGTATCCTATTGACAGCGCAGGATCCGAAAAGCGGTCTTTCTGAAGACGATCAGAGCGCAGTGCTGGTGGATGCTGCGCAGTCGCTGCCATTCCATGAATCGCTGCGCAACATTTGCGGTGTGATCGTCCCGACTAACAAACAGCAGGCGCAACGCGAATCTGCAACCACTTCGGAGGCTCTTGTGGCCACTACTTCTACCAAGCGCAATTTGCAATCTGTTGGTATTGCGCTGGGGCTCAAGCGTCCAATTCTCGTATCAGGCTCGAGCGGCTGCGGCAAGACCGCGCTTGTTCGCGAGCTGTCGCGTCTTTCAGGAAACGGCGACCTTGTTGAGCTTCATTTGGACGATCAGATTGACAGCAAGACCCTTCTGGGCTCTTACGTGTGCACGGACATTCCTGGCGAATTTACATGGCAGCCAGGTGCCTTGACGATTGCAGTGTTGGAAGGTCGCTGGGTAGTTATCGAAGATATCGATCGCGCTCCGTTTGAAGTGCTTGCAGCTTTGATGCCGCTTTTTGAAACTCGCGAGATGGTTCTTCCAGGCCGTGGTGAGCTCTTGGTGGCTCACCCCAACTTCCAGATTTTTGGCACGACTAGTTCCGGTCACAACATGCCAAAGGGCTTCCAGGAGTCGATGTGGACCAGTGTGAATGTTCTGCCTCTCGGCGATGAAGAAATCAAGGAGGTTATCCAGACGCGATTCAATCGTATTCCGGCCCATGTGGTTGAGAAGATCATGACCACATTCAATGTCGTCTCTGGCCATGCACATGCCAACAGCACAGCTGCTCTTACTCATCTTTGGAACGAAACGCGACGCAATTACGGTCGAGCATTTTGCCTGCGCGACATTCTCAAATGGTGCAAGCGAATCTACTCGTTTTGCTCAATTGGCCGAGCTGATGTGAACGAAACTCAGCAGGAATATGTCACTGAAGATGAGCGCCTCCGCATTCTTATCGAGGCCTTCGATGTTTTTTGCGCCGGCATCCGGGACCCCTCGACTCGTCTTCACGCTGCACTTGCGATTGCTGATATCTGGCAAGTCCAAGAAGAGCGTGTTCGATACACGCTGGAACAGCAAAAGCCGCATGTCACATTCAACACTCGGGAGGTTGAGTTTGGCCGAGTGCACCTTCCTACTTTATCCCGTGAAGAGAGACAGGAGAGCGCGCGTAGTTCTGTGGTTATGACTGGCCATGTGCTTCGGCTGCTTGAAAAGCTTGCTGCAATCGTGTACACCTGCGAGCCAGCGTTGCTTATTGGTGAAACCGGTTGTGGTAAAACCACCATCATTCAGCATTTGGCTGCGTCCATGGGACAGACGCTGGTCGTGCAGAATCTGAACATTCAAAGCGACAGTTCCGATCTTGTTGGTGGCTTCAAGCCTGTTGAGATTCATCTTCTTGCTCGACCATTGTACATGAGCTTTGTGGATCTTTTTACGACCACTTTCTCCCAAAAGAGCAATGCGAGTTTCCTCAACTTGGTGCGCGTTGCCTTCGAACACAAGGACTGGAAGAAGATGGCCAAGGGTATGCAAAAGGCTATTCAGATGGCTAACACCAAGTTGAACAACGACGCTGACGGTGACTCGCCAAACAAAATGGCTGTACGAGGAGCATCTCCTAATGTTCTTACGAATAAATGGGATGAATTCGACGCAGAGCTGACTCGTTTTAAACGTCAAAAAGAGCAGGTTGAGTCGCATTTTGCGTTTGCCTTTGTTGAAGGTGTTCTCGTGAAGGCACTCCGTGAAGGACATTGGGTTCTTCTGGATGAAATCAACTTGGCGTCGTCTGACACGTTAGAGCGCATTAGCACGCTTCTTGAGCATGAAACAAGTGCCTTCTCGATCACGGAGCGTGGTGATGTGGAAGTCATTCGTCCGCATCCGAATTTTCGTATTTTTGGTGCTATGAACCCGTCAACGGATGTCGGCAAAAAGGACCTTCCTCCTTCAATGCGCAATCGTTTTACAGAGATTTATGTGGACGAATGTGTTTGCCCGGCTGATTTGCAGATGGTCGTTGAACACCAGCTGAAAGAAATCGCTGGCGCACCAATCACGGAGACGGTCGCGTTTTATCTTGAAGCAAGAAAGCAAGCTGAAGAGCGTCTTAGCGATGGTGCACGCCATAAGCCGCGATATTCGCTGCGTACGTTGAGTCAAGCTTTGCACATTACGCGTATTTTGATCCAGCGTGGTTACGGCGTGCCTCGAGCGATGTACGAAGGTTTTTCATCTAGCTTCTGTACGCAACTCGACATTGATTCACGAACGTACTTGGAGAAATTAATCAAGAACACGTTTGCAAAAACGATGAAGGCCAAGGAACTCCTGCGCGCTCCTCCACGCCCTGGAGGCAAGACCATGGTGAATGAATTTATCCTGGTCAGTTCATACTGGGTTCGAGGCGGTGGCTTTATGGAGCCCCGCGACGACGCTCAGGTTGACCCTGTGACGGCCCGCAAGAATTTCGTGCTGACAAAGTCCGTCGAAGAAAACCTTCGTCACGTTGCTCGTGCAGCTCTCATCAGCAAGTATCCTGTGCTTCTGCAGGGTCCTACTTCGGCTGGTAAAACGTCGCTGATTTCGTATCTTGCTGCGAGACTTGGACAAAAATGTGTGCGCATTAACAACCACGAGCACACCGATATCCAGGAATATCTTGGCAGTTATGTTTCGGATTCGAACGGCAAGCTAGCTTTTAAGGAAGGCGTTCTAGTGGAGGCTGTACGGAATGGCTGGTGGATCATCTTGGATGAATTGAATCTAGCTCCTTCGGAAGTTCTGGAAGCACTTAATCGACTTTTGGATGACAACAGAGAATTGTTCCTGCCTGAAACGCAGGAAACAGTACAGCCGCATCCGAAGTTTATGTTGTTTGCAACGCAGAACCCACCAGGTCTCTATGGTGGACGCAAAGTGCTTTCACGCGCGTTTAGAAATCGTTTCCTTGAGATTCAGGTTGATGAAGTACCGTCACATGAGCTGCAAACAATTCTCCAGGAGCGAAGCTCGCTGCCTCCCTCGTATTGTGCGATCTTGATTGACGTCATGCGACAATTGCAGCTTGTGCGTCAACAATCTTCTGTCTTTGCTGGAAAGTCTGGGTTTATTACGACAAGAGATTTGCTCAGATGGGCGGAACGTCGGCCAGCGACCAAGCAAGCACTCGCGGAAGAAGGATACTGTTTGCTTGCTGAACGGCTTCGCAAAGACGAAGAGAAACTCTTGGTGAAGCAGGTTTTGGAACAAAAATGCAACGTGAAGATTGACCTGGATGCTTTGTATTTCACGGGTAAGCCACGTGAGTCCAATTTGCTGAATCAAGAAGGAGAAATCGAGCAAGAAGTTGTGTGGGGCACGCGTGAACATTTTGAGAAAGTGCAACAAATGGTTGAACAGGCTCTCTCAAATACGGATGATGACAGCAAGATTGAAGGTAACGCTGCTGGTTTGGAGAAAATCAGTATTACGAAGTCACTTCGGAGACTGTTTGCGTTGGTTGGACGATGCTTGCAACATGAGGAGCCTGTTCTACTTGTTGGTGAGACCGGCTGTGGCAAGACCACAGTGTGCCAGCTCTATTCGCTACTTTTCAACCAACCATTGCACATTTTGAATTGCCACCAGCACACGGAAACGTCTGATTTCCTGGGCTGCTTGCGTCCCGTTCGTGGTAAAGAGAATATCGTCCGACGTCTGCAAAATGCGCTTGTGCAACTCTTGTGCATCGCTGACCCTGACGATGAGGCTATCGTTCAAACCATGAGCTTAGTCGACTTGCTTTCCAAATACGAACGTGTTCGTACGTCACTGCTTAAACAAGAAGACGACAAAGAACAAATTAGCAGTTTGGTGGAAGACATCGACAATCTGAAACGCCGTCACCAGTCTATCTTCGAGTGGGTGGATGGCCCGTTAGTTGAGTCGATGAAAAACGGTGATTTGCTTTTGGTTGATGAAGTCAATCTGGCTGAAGATGCTGTGCTAGAACGTCTTAACAGTGTGCTTGAGCCTTCGCGAACTCTGTTGCTCGCTGAAAAGGGTGGTGATCAAGTTGAAGAAATTGTGGCCAATCCCAAGTGGCGCATTATGGCCACGATGAATCCTGGCGGTGACTTTGGCAAGCGTGAATTGTCTCCTGCACTTCGCAATCGATTCACCGAAATTTGGGTTCCTGCTATATCTGAATTGGATGATATCGCAACAATTATCCACGATCGGCTAGTGGGCAAGACTGGCACCGTGACCAGTCCGTTGGCGTCACTATGCGATCCCATTCTAAGCTTTGTGCGCCAGTTCAACGCGTCAAATGGCGGACTCGGTGGCTGTGGATCTGTCACGCTTCGTGATATTTTGAGTTGGATCAACTTTATTTGCTCTGTGATGAAGCGTGGTGTTGATTCAGATGCAGTTGTTTCTCCTTGGATTGCGTTTGTCCAGGGTGCGGCTCTTTCAGTTCTTGATGGTCTGGGTCTGGGCTCAGATAAGGCCTTGCACACGGCATTGAAAGCTCGCGAAGATGCGTACCAGTACTTGTTAGCGTTGGTACCTCGTGACAACGAAAACGTGACGCAAAGCGTGTTGCAGTCTCTAAATGCTACTAAGCAAGCCATTGATGATACAATCAGTGGACTGACGTCTGAGGATGGTACACGCTTCGGCATTCACCCGTTTATGATTTCTCGTGGTCCTGACCCAGAGGTGAAGAAGCCATCTTTTTCACTGAAGGCTCCTACTACGATGTCCAACATGTACCGAGTCCTGCGTGCTATGCAAGTCAGTCGACCTATCATTCTTGAAGGTTCACCAGGTGTTGGCAAGACAAGTCTTATCAGCGCGTTGGCTGCTGCATCGGGTCACAAGCTTGTTCGTATTAATTTGTCGGAACAGACGGACATCTCAGACCTTTTTGGCTCAGATTTACCCGCAGCCGAAAGTTCTACAAGCGGCAACTTTGAATGGTGTGATGGCGTTTTCTTGAGAGCTCTTAAGGCTGGTGACTGGGTCTTGCTTGATGAGCTCAATTTAGCATCACAATCAGTGTTAGAAGGTTTAAACTCGTGTCTGGATCATCGTGGCAGTGTATACATCCCCGAGCTTGATCGTGAGTTTGAATGTCCGTCAACATTTAGAGTGTTTGCAGCGCAAAACCCACTGCGTCAAGGTGGTGGTCGCAAGGGCCTGCCGAAGTCTTTTCTTAATCGGTTCACCCGCGTGTTTGTTGATACGCTGGAGGAGCAAGATCTTATTCACATTGCGTCCGCAATTTACCCTAGTCTGCATCATGAAACTAGTGATGCAATGGATGACGGTGCGTCTAACATGGGCTCTTTGCTTGAACGTATGATTAAATTCAACACGGCCGTTCACGAGGATACCATGGTGGATTGCAAGTACGGTCGACTGGGAGCCCCGTGGGAATTCAATCTGCGAGATGTATTTCGATTTTGCGAGCTGGTTGAACATCAGAAAGCCAACTGGACTTCAGATGAAGAACTGCAGGCACTGAGCTACTATGTCAACTTTATTTACGTTGAACGCATGCGCTCTTCTCGGGATAGAGCTCTGATTTCCAGTCGATTCGAACAGTTTTTTGGTGTGAGACCAGTCAATGTGGACAATGTTCCATTCCGAGTTACCGACAAGTTCGTCGAGATTGGTAACGCATTCTTGCCGCGCCACCCGGAGCTTCGTGTTGGCCGTGTTACTCCGCCTCTGTTTAATTTCCTTTTGAAGCCAATGGAAGCGTTGGTGCACTGCGTGAACATGAATTGGCCAGCTCTTGTCGTCGGACCACCTGCTTGCGGTAAAACGTCTGCAGTGCGCCTGTTGGCAGCTTTGAGTGGTAACACTCTTTATGAATTGGGAATGAGCGCTGGCACAGATGCTACCGAGCTCCTTGGTTGCTTTGAGCAAGTCGATGTCGGTCGCAAGCTTCGTGAGGTCAAGCGTCGACTGTCACTTATTTATGAGGAAGTGGTGCAGCTGCTTGTAGTTGCAGCGTCTCAGTTGCCCAAGAAAAAGACTGCGTTAATGAAGCTTGTCAACCACTTGGGTCGCTCTTGGTGGGCTATAACTACTCGTGAAAGCAACTCAAACGAAAACAAGTCTGGATCACGAAAGAAACAACTTACAAAGGGTCAGTTAGACGAAGTTCTTATTGATTTGATGAAGGATGTGGTTTCAACTTTGACGAAAGCAACGAACGCTTTGGAGCAAGGAGATGCATCATCTTCAGTGATTTTATCCAAGCTTGACATTATCACTAGTGACATGAACCAAGTCATTGTGCTTAGCACAAATACTTCAATCTCTAGTTGCTTTGAGTGGGTTGACGGCACTCTGATTCAAGCTATGGAAAACGGCGAGTGGATTCTGCTTGACAACGTGAATTTTTGCAGTTCGTCTGTGCTCGATCGATTGAATTCTTTGATGGAGATTGGAGGAGAGCTGTTGATCAACGAATGCGGCCTTATCAACGGTAAGCTGCGTGTAATTAAGCCGCACTCAAACTTCCGCATATTCCTGGCGATGGATCCGCAATTTGGTGAAGTGTCACGTGCTATGCGCAATCGATGCGTTGAAATCGCCTTGGTTGACAGTGAAGAGCAAAAACTTGATTTGATCAAGATTGC
>JAADVQ010000606.1:0-12235 GCA_023335835.1 Elongisporangium senticosum
GAAGGATCTTGATGGAATGGTCCAGAACCTACACTAATTGAGATTTAAACAGTGTGGACCACACTAAGCGCACCCATTTCGACTGGGCCGGGCGCAGTTGATCTGGAACCATCACTCTCATGGATGGGTGAACATTTGAAGACGTGTATTGACCTAGACTTACGTCATGCGCTTACCACGCCAATTCCTGACCCTGAAAGTTGATCAGCTTGCCCGAGTCCGCGAGCGTGACGTTATCGAGCACCTTGGTCATGCCGGCCACGCTCTCCGTGGCCGTGATGTTGCCCGTGTTGCCCGTGATGTCGGTGACCACGTAGCCCGGGTGCAGCAGCAGGCAGCCGATGTTGTCGCTCTTGAGGTCCACTGTGAGGCTCTTGTTGATCATGTTGAGCGCCGTCTTGGACGCGCGGTAGCCGTAGTGGCCGCCGGACGTGTTGTCCGAGATGCAGCCCATGCGCGAACTGACTTGCGCCACGAAGGCGCTGCCGTTCTGCTTGACAACCTGCTTGAGGTTGGGCAGGAAGGCGCGCGTCATGAGGAACGGACCCACGACGTTGACCTCGTACTGGTGCAGCAAATCGGTCTTAGTGGTCGCACTGAACGAGCCGCCTTCTGCGATACCAGCGTTGTTGATGAGCAGATCAATCGGCACGGAAGCCAGCGAGGCGGCCGCCTGGTTGATTGAGGCTTCGTCCGACGTGTCCAGCTGGACAAGTTTCCAGGGCGATAGGGCCTTGAGCTATAGCGCAGCAGAGTCAGGCATGGAGCTCCAGTAATACCGCAAGCTGACTGCCATTCGTACCTTGTCGGCGCTGTCGACGTTGCGGGCCGTGGCGATGACATTCCAACCCTGTTTGACGTAGTGGTCCACGAAGGCGAGACCGATGCCGCGGTTAGCGCCAGTGATGAGAACGGTCTTGGGGGCCATGGTCGCGAGTGTCTGGGAGCTGGCGGATTCGAGAATGAGGTCTCCCGGTCTCAGTTTGATCCCAGAGGCGTTTACGAGACCACGGATGCCGATCAGCGTTGTTTCGGTAATCAATCCTGATTTAGTGTACATGACACTAATTTGAAATATGACTACCTTGTTGATCTATGCAGTGTGGACCACACTAAGCACAACCATTTGACTGGGAACAACCATCGCTCTGTTAACAACAGAGGAAAATCTAAAGGTGTGCATTGACCTGGAATTGACTTCATGCGTTTACTACGGCAGCTCCTGGCCTTCGAAGTGGAATAGCTTGCCCGAGTCCGCCAGCGTGGTGTTCGCGATGATCGTGGTCATGCCCGCTACACTCTGCACCGGAGTCACAGTTCCGCTGTTGCTCGTCATGTCGGTGGCCACGTAGCCCGGGTGCAGCAGCAGACAGCCAATATTGTCGTTCTTGAGGTCTATCGTCAGGCTCTTGTTGATCATGTTGAGCGCCGTCTTCGACGAGCGGTAGCCATAACAGCCTCCCGATGTGTTGTCCGAGATGCAGCCCATACGCGAGGTGATAGAGGCCACGAATGCACTTCCGCTCTGCTTGGCAGCGGCCTTGAGGTTGGATCGAAAGGCACATGTCACGAGGAACGGACCGACTACGTTGACTTCGAACTGGTGCATCAGGTCCTTCTTCGAGGTCTCGTCGATCGATCCGCCTTCGAAAATGCCGGCATTGTTGATCAGCAGATCGATGGGCACCGAGCCCAGCGCAGCCGCCACCTGGTTGATCGACGATTCGTCGGCAGTGTCCAACTGGATGAGCTTCCAGGGCGAAAGGCTCTTGAGCTTGTCGGCTGAGTCGACGTTGCGAGCAGTAGCGATGACGTTCCAGCCTTGATTCGTGTAGTGCTCGGCAAAGGTCAGACCAATGCCACGGTTGGCGCCAGTGATAAGGACGGTCTTGGGAGGCGTGACGCTAGCTGGATCGGACTATCTTGGACTGGGCAGGTTGCAAAGTGAGCCTCTCATTCCAAGTGCATCATCAGAAATCGTTTACGAGCGGACATGTCGCCTAGGGCGGATCCAGTAATCATGCCTAATCTGGTGTACATCACACTAATACACATATTTGACATGGAAACCCGGGTCACGATGGCAGGTTTGACCCGTCCGCCTCAATCTCCGGTCGGTCGATCGTATCATTTCGTCCAAAGACTCAAACCCGGCATCATGCAGCTGATCAAGCAAACCAAGTCGTTCGGTGGCGTCATCAAGCAGTTCTCCCATGAGAGCGCCACGACCCAGTGCACTATGAAGTTCAGCATCTTCCTGCCGCCCAACGCCAGCGACACGGCCAAGGTGCCCGTGCTCTTCTACCTCGCCGGGCTCACGTGCAACGAGGAGCTGCTCTTCGTCAAGGCCCCGCTGGCGCAGAAGGTGGCGGCCGCGCGCGGCATCGCCATCGTGACACCGGACACCAGGTAAAGACAGCCTCTGCTTTGTCGTATGGCTCTCCGCCTCTGCTGACTGCGTGTGCTGTTGGATCAGTCCGCGTGGCGTGAACATCCCGGGCGAGGACGACAGCTGGGACTTTGGCTCGGCCGCCGGCTTCTACCTCGATGCCACCGAGCCCAAGTGGGAGGACCACTATCGCATGTACTCCTACGTGACCAAGGTACGACGACTCTCACTCCGTAGCGAAGTGTCTATGTGGCTCATCATCTTGTGTAGGAGCTGCCTGCTTTGATCGCAGCCAACTTCCCCGTGCTTGAGAACAAGCAGTCAATCATGGGCCACTCCATGGGTGGCCACGGCGCGCTGGTGCTGGGCATCCGTAACCCGGAGCAATACCAATCCATCTCGGCTTTCGCTCCGATCTGCCATCCCAGCCAGTGCCCCTGGGGCATCAAGGCGTTCACTGGGTACTTGGGCTGTGACCAGGAAACCTGGAAGGTTCGTGACCCGCTGGCAGGCTGGAGGCTCATGCCATGGAATGGAATGATCACATCGTGGCTGACTGGCTGGATTTGCAGGAATATGATGCGACGCTGCTGGTGCTGAAGAACGGTCCGTCGCCCAAGACCATTCTCATTGACCAGGGATCGGAAGACAGCTTCCTGCACGACAAGCAGCTGCTTCCGGAGGCATTTGAGGTACTACAGAGCAAATCCCAGCAGTCGGCACCGGAACAGCTCTCTCACATAGCATCCTTATGTACATAATAGGCTGCATGCAAGCAAGTCAACCAGTCGGTGACGCTTCGTACTCAGGTTCGCCTCAGATATGCCAAACACACTGGCTTTGGGTTACTCACTTCTCTGCTGCTACGTACAGGACGGATACGACCACAGCTACTACTTCATCGCGTCCTTCATCGAAGAGCACGTCAACCACCACGCCGACGCGCTTCTGCAGTAAGCAGACGACGTGTCCATGATCGGAGGAGCCTCATTTCCCAACTCTCGACCAGCTCTTCCCATTGAGCTCTGGCGCGTTTCGTGGCCACGCATGGCCAAAACGCTACAAGGATTTCGAAAAAGCAACATGATATGACGACAGAGATTCCTACTTGATTTGGTTAACTGGTGTGTGCAGTCGGCAGCGGGGTCGGCTTGGGCACGTCTGGGCTCCGATGGCCCGAGTCCCATGTGCTTGTGTCCTTGTCCATGCAGTAGCTACAGCGAGTCGTGCAGTACGGCTGCGCTGGCGACGCATTCTGTCTATGATCGGTCTCTGGGGAAGTGTCCGCAGGCTTCTTGGCCCGCCGGACGCGACAGGATTGGTCCAAGATGACGTCGCCGAAGCTGTAGCGGTACTCGCAGAACTCTGGGAATTCGCATTTGGCCTGGCGGTAGTTCCAGTAGCAATCGCTATCAACAACTGGCGGCCGTGACGTCTGTTTGAATTCAAGCACGTAATCGAGTTAGACCGCGAGAAGGGTCAAATCCCAATCAGTTCTAGACGCACGACGCACCTTATCATCGCTAGACTCGCCATCGAACGTGTTGCGTAGTTCAGCACGCAACTCGCGAAGGAATGCTGGGTTGGAGAGGATCTCTCGATGCCCGGCGCCTTCGATTTCCCACACGCCAGTCTACGACACCCGCGAATACAAGTCAGAGGCTCTCTCATTCTGAACACCAATCACAGCCACATAGTCTTACTGATCTCTGCCTGCCGTTCTCTTGGACCGTTTGCTCGAAGAATGTGATGTGGTTGCGAGCCGAGTACCCAAACAGTCCTGTAAAGAACCCTTGCGGCGTCTCGACATGATTGGGGCACACGCCGCGGTTGTTGCTTCGAGCGTAGTCGGCTTGATGTGTCCTTGCCACTCGAACAGCTTCGAACCGCTTGGTGTCGGTCACGGAGAAATAGACCGACTGCGGGACGTGCGTGATGTTCACGCTCGTTCCTTGCTCGCCGAGCCAGGTATGTGCCCAGGCCAGGGAATGGTACGGCACGGTGCCGTCGCCAGTCTTGTTGCACACCTGCTCGTTGGCGTTCTCATTCTCGATCTTCACCTGGTACCACTGGGCCTCCGTCGGGGTGTCCTCGTACTCGTATCTGTACGATGTCTGTGTGGCAGGAAGAATCAGCTCTCCCATCCAAATCTCAAGGGCGCATTGACTCAGAGAGCACTTACAGGCATGTTGACACCGTACACGGTATACACAGACGCGACCGGAGGACGCTCCCACGCATCGTAGTGGTTGAGCACCTTATCGTCCTGGTAAAACCTGAGGAAAGAGCCACGGTTCAGCATCATCTCTCTACTATTGCAATGCCAGTGATTCAGATCTCGTACCGCTTGCGGACCTCTTCCACTTCGGCAAACGCTGGGTCGTGCTCCGCCAAGTCGCGGAAGAATTCGCCAGAGGCAATCTCCACGCTGGTGTAGTTCTTCACTCGGTCCTCCTTCCCGCTGTACTTGTACGCGACACTGACGTAGACATCCGAGTTGTGTGGCGATCCGTCCGGAGACGGCATGGGGAAGAACGACAGGATCGCACCTATCATCCAAGATACACAGCAACCAGTCAGATACTGACCTCCTGGCCAGGATACTCCGTCGGACGTACCGAACGACATGACAAGCCTGCGGATCTCTTTCAGTGAGACTGGCAGCCCTTCCGTGATGCCGGAGGTGAGCAGCTCAATCGATTGGGGGCTTCCCAACAGAGGCGCCCCCACGGCAAAGAACGCCGAGATGTGCTTGTCGATCCACTCCTGCCAGTGGTTGGCACCGACTTCGAGTTTGAGCCACGCGAGGAAGTAGCGAAAGACTGAATTGCCCATGGAGTGTGCGATGACCACGACGCCGCCGTTCTGGCCGTGCCGAGCGACCATGAACTCAACTACAAGCAAGCGCAAACAACAACACGTGAGTCTTCTGCGTCCAGATCGGCAGGCTTCAAATGTGCGCCTCTCACATCGATGCTTGAGCACGTGGAAGTACTGGTCGCGCTCTTGCAGCATGGCAGGCGGCAGGCGCCAGTCATAGGACGCGACCATGATCTGGTCCGGACCGAACTCAAAGTGTTCGATGAGGTCTTTAATGATCCCTCCCCATACAGTCGACAGCGGTCCGGAGATGATGCCTGGATCCAGCTCTGCGATGCCGCTGAGTCCGTCGGCAGCGCTACGTGGCATAGAGATCGTCAGCCACCGGCGAATGGATACCCAGCCAGCCATACACACGCATAGCATTGTACCGGAGTTTGCACTCGATCTCGGTCTGATTGGCGATGTGTAGCTTCATGCAGCTCACCCAGCAGTCGCTCTGCGCCAAGATGCGGGCCGAGTCGATCCAAATACCTACACCAGGAACCCAAAGACACGTGAGCTCCTCACGCGATCCAGTCCAGCCGTTACCACCCAAACAACAAAGCATGGCAGGCACGTACGATCGCCAATGTTGACGTCGCGGTAGAGGTTCTTCTGGAAGGCATGGATACATGTTCTGCGGTTCCACGCGTGTAGCTGGGACGACGCGAAGCCCGGGATCAGCATCACGGGTCTCGTGCGATCGCTGAGCCGACTGGCGGCCACGAGCGAGGAGCTCAGCATCACAAGCAGAGGCAGCAGCAGCAGCATGGCTTGACGCATGGCGGATGGCTGGACCTGAAGGGATTGTGTGGGTCCGGCCGCGTAGAGAACAATGAGGCGGTGACGTCGCTGCGGCCACCAGCAGCGCGTGGGCGCCGCTGAGAGTTCCACCTCAGCCTTTGCTTGTCACCGGCCGGCACCTGCTTCGGGCCTTTCTATGTGGACTGCTGGACGAGCATATGCAGTTCTTCCCTTCCAATACGGACCTTTCGAACGGGCGCGGCTGGGATGTTTCAGGGTGGACGTTCCGTGGATTTATGAGGGAGAGGTCATTAAACCGAGGGATCATAGCAGATCATATCGAACCTGCACCTTTGGGCCGTTATGCCGGGAGCGTAAACCGGCTGCTGCCTTCAACTGCACACCACGTTTACGCTCATCATCATCACCGGATAATGGCATGGTTGTCGCTTGTGGCTCTGGCTCCATGGACCAGCAGTGAGAGCCGTCAGGTGACCACCAAGGCCCGTGTGCGTGTGGAGGAGCAGACGGCGCCGCAGTATGCGCTCGTGATTACGCTGCAGCTGCTTATGGAACAGCAACAGGTCGCGAGAAGAGTGGTGACCAAGCAGCAACTCGCGCATGCGCTTGCCACTGCTATGCGGCTCCGAGTGAGGCCGCCCATGACGGAAGAGGAGGCGCGTGCGGACAGGCGCGTGCAGAACTGGGTGGAGCAGAGCGCGGCAGCGGCGCCCTCGAGAGACGAGATCGTGCGGTGGCTGCTGCTGCGAGCGGTGCTGGTGTCAAGTGATGATGCGGGAAGTTCTTCAACGATGAAGCTGCTGATTTGTGGGGAGAGTGGGATGGAAAATCCGACGCAGCAGCAGCTTCGAGATGAGCTGGCAGCTCATCCAGCTCAGCTGGAGGACGACGACCAGCCTCCGTTGTATGGCCAGGAAGCCCTCGAAGAGTTCGACCTGGACCAGACAGTGGACGAGCAGGTCGCTCCTGAGACCGATGCAGATGAAAGCGTGCCTCTGGCTCGCTCTGCCGAGTTGATAAAGCCCAAGCAGCTCACAAGAGCCCGGTCTCTGCGTGGGGAAGCGCTGGTCTCTGCTGCAACCACCGGAATCCCACCTCAAGAGCCTGAGGACCAGGCGATCACCGGCTCAGCGTCTGTAACGCAGTGGGCTTTCGAGCCGGCTTCCACTCGATTGCAACAATCGCCGCACTCTGTGGGCAATCTGCGCACGCAAATGGATTGGTCGGAGGGCAGGCGGAGCTTCCAACTGGAGCTGCGCAGGTCCAAGCAGGATGTCCGAGACACCGTGGAGCTGCAGAAGAAGGCTGATCTGATCGCAGCTGCAAGACGGCAACAGCTTTTGCAGCAGGCCCAGCGGAAGATGCAGGAGGCCGACCGCGCGAGGGAGGAGTCCCGACGCGCCAAGCAGCTCATCGCCGATACGCTAGAGTACCACGACATTGCGCAGCAGCTCGAGACCAAAGTGAAGCGGACCAAGATCGAGATGCTGCGAGAGCGAGAGCGCATCGCAAAGACCACGCGCGTCGTTCTTGGGCATACTGATATATGGAAGAAGGGCCCAGTCATCGGCCCCGGGCCGCTGTCTCAGCTGGAGATTGACATCCCCAAGCAGGAACGAGTGCGAGAGTCCGTGTACGATCTCCATGGCCGTCGTCATCACCTTGAAGACGCTCAGAACGTTGCTCAGGAGAGCGTATTCGAGGCGGCCATGAAGAAACTGCAGCGGCTACTGGACAAGCGATCCAACGACAGCGTCGCGCTGTTCCGCAAGTACGATGTCAACCACAGCAGCACGCTGGACTACGACGAGTTCCGGCAATTACTACACGCCAATGGAATCAGCTTCACAAGCGAACAAGCCGATGTGTTCTTCCGCCACTTTGATCCGAATCGCAGCGGCCAGATCGACTACGGCGAGCTGCTCTGGGGCTTTTTCAATCGCCGCACGTTCCTCAAGCGATGGGAACAGCGCAAGACCAGGCTCTCGGAAGCGCAGATCCGCGCGATCTTTTATGAGTACGATCGCACGGGCCGCGGCGCACTCTCGTTCTCGAATTTCCACCGCGCGATGGACCGGATCGGATTCCGAATGAGTGAGAACGAAGTGAAGATGCTGAGCCTGAAGTTCGACGCGAACCACGACGGATACATCGACTACCATGAGTTTTATGCCTTTGTGAATGACGGCGGCGGGTTCAGCCAGACATACAAGGCGTCCACGAAAGCTCAGCGAGCGTCTGTGAAGCCAAAGGCGCAGCCTGCAGACTTGAACAACATCCTCTTGGAACTGCAAGAGCTCAATATGACGCAGCAGAAGATACGGGAAAAGATAGCTAGGTGATTGATCTCTATTGGTAAGGGCAAATGGCACTAAGAAGGAGGACTCAGTGACTCGAGTGGCCAGCGTGGTGTGTATCGCGCTGTTGACACGTCACTTCGCATGCCCTGCTGGTATCGCTCGAGCCCAGCCCAGGCGATCATGACGCCATTGTCGGTGCAGTATTTGGCAGGAGGGAAGATGGACTCCATCTCCTCTTCCGCAGCCATCTCGATCATGCGCTGTCGCAGGTACTGGTTGGAGGCCACGCCTCCACAGACGACGAGCTGGCTGATATCGACTCCGAATCGCTCCTTGCCCCATTGACAGGCACGCCTGGTTCTTGTGAGCAGCTGATCGACTGCTCTTCGCTAAAGGCATGAGGAGAAGAGCAAACGTCAGTGATGTAGAAGGAATGATATCAAAAGAAAATAGAGCGAACCTGAAATGAGGCGCAGAGATCCTCTTTGGTCTTCGTATCCGGGTCCTCAATCTGTCCGGACAAGTTCAAGTGTCAGCAGAATCGACGAGTGGAATCCATACAGAGAGATCAAGCTCTTTTCAACCTTCTTGACCTCTCGAAGCATCGCAGTCTTGATGCCCGAATAGGAGAAATCGCAGTCCTGTTCATGAAGGTTGGTGGTCAAACTCAGTAGCCGCTAGCTGCTGGTTGAGAGAATCGCACCTTTCGGTGCTTCATGGGTTCTGTGAATGGGAACGCTCGGTCGTTACCGCGCGATGCCATGTCCTCAATGAGTCGGCCGCCGTGGATGCCCTTGTCCGATGTGATGTCGAGCATCCGAGCGACCTTATCGTAGGCCTCACCGATCGAGTCGTCCACAGTGTTGCCTAGCAACTCGTAGTCTCCGAGTCCCTAGCACACTACCAAGTCAGACCCCCATCTGTTCCAATTCAACAAGCAAAGCCGCCGGACCTTTGCGAGCACGAGACAACAGTGGCCGCCGGAGATCAGCAGCACGATGAAGGGGAATTCGGGCCGAGTGATGCCCATCTACAACCGCATCGAAGTGTTATACTAGCTTTGCGACAGACAACGGACCAGCAGTCTTTGGTGGCGCTTACGTCTGGCAGTCGGGAGACCAGAAGATGAGCCTCGAGATGATTCACTTGCACGAAATCGACGCCGTGCTCTTCGCTGAGCTGCATTGCAGTCTTGAGGCCGACGTCGAGGCAGGGCGCCAGCCCAGGCCCAGACGTCACGGCCACCGCCGAGAGCTGCTTCACGCTCTCCAGTCCACTGGCATCAAGCATAGGCTCGTTAGAAGCCATCACTGTAATGCACGTGATGCAATATATAGGCCACGAACCTTTGCTCCAGGGCAGCAGCCACGACGTGAGGCAGGTTCTCGGCGTGCGCACGCGCTGCCAGCGCTGGCACAATGCCTGCAAGTACAATAGCAGTATTGCAATTGAGCCATCGCACCAAGCATTTCCTCTTGAGAGAAAGACCGCATCACCTCACCTTTCCATTTGGCATTGAGCTCCCACTGCGACGAGATGACATTGCTCAAGACGCGCCCGTCCGAGTCCAGCACTGCCGCTGCTGTGTCATCGCAACTGCAGACAGACATACACAGCGTCAGTCACCATCACGGCCTTCTGATCCAAGCCACAATAGTAGCCAGCTCTCTACCTGGTCTCAATGCCCAGGATGTAGGATACGCTGCGTCGCTGGGTAGAGCCTGCCGGCGCCTTGGGCCGCAATCGCATGAGCTGCATCATCATTAGCCCAACGGCTCACAATGCCTGCGACAGGTGCTGGATGAGCCCAGTTAGTCGACCTTTGGTATCCGATAAAGTACGATTCCACTAAGTTCGCAAGCAGGTCGTGGGGGCGTCCGGAACTTAGGGTAATCCGCCTCTATTTTAGCAATTCGTGGGCCGCGTGGAGAGATGGCGATGGGCGAGGCGGACGTGAAGGCCATGGCCCAGCGCATCGGCAATACGGTGGCGCGCGACGGCTGGAGCTCCGACCAGAGCGTGGTGCCCGACATGCAGAAGATTCTGGGCAAGCTCACCACGCTCAAGGTGGACGTGGACCTGCTCAAGCGCACGGGCATCGGCAAGATGGTCTCCAAGCTCAAGAAGCACAAGGACGAGATCGTGAGCGGCTACAGCTCCACGCTCACGAACAAGTGGCAGTCGCAGCTGGGGATCGCGTCCAAGGACAACACGCCGGCGTCCACGCCGCGGCGGTCGGCCTCGGTGCCGGCCGCGGATGCCCAGCGCCGACCAACGCCGCAAGTCTCGGCAGCCACGACCAATGCAGGTAAATGGAAGCTTCTTCGGCGTTCTAAAGGCAGCCATTCCAGGGCCAATGCGGAGCAACTCGCGCGAGGCTTTGAGTCGCTGTTAGCTATGATCCATGTGGCGCGTGCTGACGATCCGTCGTTTGCTTGTGTGTGACGCCTGAAGATCGACTGGAGAACGCGCGGAAGCGGTTGCAACAGGGATACGCCTCGGAGAAGTCCAAACGCGACTCGCGGTCGCTGCAGGTCCTGACACGACCCATTGACAAGAGAGCTCGCAAGGGGCTCACGGTCTCGACTGCACCGTCCAGAAGCTCCGTGGCCATGCGCCAGCAGCAACAACGTCGGCCGCTGTCGGCCACGTCGGCGTCGCGTACAGTGGCGCCGCCTGCGCGCTCATCACTCGCCAGCAGCGTCCCTGTGCGAAGAATGATGCCGGCCTCGGCGACGCAGCCCATGCGCCGTGTTGCGCCTGCGGGACGCCCAGTCTCCATGGACAACATGTACGAGAAGCTTGGTGATGCATTCGCGTTCATTCTTTCTATAGAATTGCTGACAATTTACATTGACACATCAGGACACCGGAAGAACGTCATCATCTGCGTCAACAGCGACTACGCGCTGCTGCTGGAGTCAACAGGCAGAAGGAAGAAGCGTCCAACGGCAGCCGGCCAGCTCCTTCACGCGCCAGCAGCAGCACTCAGAGAAGCGTCGCCCCATCGCGTGAGCCGGAATTGGACCCGCGCAAGGCCATGCTCAACAAGATGTATCCTCGTGTGTGCGGCGTGTCCAGTGCACCAGGAACACCGAAGCCAGGAGGCGCCAAGAAGAGCCCCACTGCGCAGGAGGCTAAGCGAGGCAAGGCTCCGCCCTCGTACACGGAAGCCCAGCGAGAAGTGATTGGTTGGCTCAAGGGTGAGCATCTGCCCAATCTATCTCAGCTCATGCCCTTGCTAGTATCTAATGCATGCTGTGTTTGTAGGCCTGGACGCGGACATGAGCGAATATGCGCCAGCGTTCTTTGAGAACGGTTTCGACTCGATCAAGCTGCTTCGCACGGTGCAGGAGTTGGATCTGCCTGGATTGATCCCGAAGAAGGGCCATCATCGCGTGATCCAGCAGGCACTAGCCGATCTCAAGCGCAAGCAGACCACTGCGGCCTCTCGCACGGTGTCCAAGCCGCACAAGAAGGCGTCGCGCTATCACGATGACCCGTACGCCGATCTGGACAGCGATGATAGTTTTGTGGTGGACGATGACGACGGCTACCGGCCAGGCTCGGTCTCCGCCATGATCATGAACAAGCGGTACCGGAAGCGGCCGCGTCTGCCGTCATTTGACTCGGAGGGCTCGTCCGACATGGAAGCCACGTTCGACGAGATCCAACACGAGGAAGAGCGCAGGTGGAGTCTTGGCGTAGGCGGATGTGGGTTTCTGATTGACTGACGTGCCGCTCTGTGCCCAGCAAACGCTACGGAGAGTTCGAGGACTACCAGGAAGAGCTACGCAACAAGAAAATGCTCAAAAAGAAGAGCAAGTGAGCCGCCCGACGCAAACATCCAGAGTCAAGCCCAAGTGAAGTACAGACGACTCCGGGCCAAGCCGGCGGATGAATGAATGGATGGCAGGCA